>WUAM01000407.1:3962578-4024738 GCA_024336885.1 Actenoides hombroni | reverse complement strand
TGTCCCCATAGGAGAGGTGCTCCAGCCCTCTGATCATCCTCGTGGCCCTTCTCTGGACACGTTCCAGCACATCCATAGCCTTCCTGTAACAGGGACTCCAGAACTGGATGCAGTACACCAGGTGAGGTCTCATGAGAGTGGAACAGAGGGGGAGAATCCCCTCCCTCAACCTGCTGGCCACATCATACTGGGTGTCAGCTGCACCCGCTCCGTGTCTGGGCAGAGCTGCTCTGGGAGCTTGCTTTGGGGGAATGAAAGGCTGTTGATAAGGGTTGTCTACTTGTTGAGTGTCTTCTGTTTTCAGTCATTCCAGCTGTGGTGAAGGTTGCTGGCGGTGCCAAGAGTGACAGCAAGTGCTTGGTCTGAGGGCAATGAACCAAATGCCCAAGGGCTGAGTTCTAGATAGCAGGGGCTGCGCAGGCACAGGCGTGCGTGATGGTAACGCAGAGATTCAAAACCAGTAGTACAAAATTGAGGAACTGGCTGGAGAGGAAGCAAGCTGGGTTTGTGTTTCTTTCACAGCAGCGCTTCCCAAGTCACCACAGGGGCAGTGTGAGGTGGGGAAAGAAAGTGACCCTGTGTTTGAAAGTTGATTCCCAATGCACATGGACATAATCGTGATGTGAAAGTGACTGCTGTGTCAAGATGTGGTTGCTTCCCTGTTACAGTCTGTCACAAAGTACACTGCTGCACCTGCATCACCATCCCCCAGGCAGTGTTCTTTGCTCTCACAACCCTACTGTGAAATCATTTCTCATGCAATAGTCTGCTTCAGAATGGAAATGGTGGGGACAGGTAAACCACACGTGTATGGTGTCCCCAAAGGGCAGAGAAGACACGGGTCATCTATTGCTCCTTGTCTGCATCTAGAACAGTTCCAGGAATTCATTAGTTTTAATATGTCTTTTAAGGGTGGTGCATTTCAGCATGTTAAAATCAAAATAATTCCTTTTTGTTCCTTTTTCTCAGGGCGGTAAAGAGTCATTCTGCTTTCCCTGAGCCTTTGTGGTTTTCCATTAGTCCTCAATCAATTATTTATTTGTGGGGAGAGTATCTGACAACAGTAGTCCAGTCTGAGAGCAGTGCCACTTGAGTGTGTAGATGAGTTTGAAGTACTTGATGACTGAACCTGCTGGAATTGTCAATAACATTAAGAACTGCTTTCCTGCCACAAAATAAAAATATAGCCTTGTAGGTGGAGTGTGCTAAACTTTGATGAGGACGTGAGCTAAGAAACAATGCACTTTAGATGTCACCTGGGTGTACCTTTAGCAAGTACAGACAAGGGTGTTTTTGAAAAATATCTTGCCTTCAAGTTGACTAACTTTTGTATTGTGATAGAAAATGTGTATTGTTGTGCAATTCTGGCCTGTGTAAACACGGGAGGTTTATATATAAAATCTTTAATCCTGAGTTTTGAGCTGGTGTGGTGCCATCACACCTCTCAGCAAAGATTTCTGTCTGTTTTGCCTGTTGTTTCTTGTCTCCCTAGCTTAAAAATAAGTTTCAGTGAGGATTTGTGGTGTCTTCTTCCTGCAGAAAGGGATTCATAACTGGGACACTCAAGCATATAGTCAAGGCCTGTAAAAGCAAGAGGGACCTCACAGCTTCAGGTCTTCACCAGTTAAAATAATAAAATCTGAGTCTTGTAGTCTGTGATGCTGGCCTGAAAAAGGCTGAGATAAGAATAGTTATCGTAGGTACCTTCCAGTAAGCAAGGCATCCTGGTCCTGGAAAGAAGACTGAACACACAGAGTCACAGCATGAATTCAGTCTGAATCAGCCAACTGAAAAGCACATGCTAGTCATGCGTAGCACCCCCCAAATTTCCATCTTAGCTGGAGCTTGCTGCATGCTCACCCTAATCATTATTTCCATTCCGGTCCTGAAAATTCCCCTTGCGCTTCCTTTACGTAAAATTTCCAGTTTGCCCTGTGGAGTTGATACTGTGTATTGGGTGATGAAAGGAGAGCAGCCCTGATTCTTCATGTTGCAAGGATCTGACTGTAGATGCCCATGGACGGACAGGCCTGTTTATCAGGAGGACTGTCATATTTGGGCTGGAAAGCAGTCTTTTAGTGTGGTGCCACAGAAAGCCAAGTCATGCCAGGAGGCGTATTCCCTGAGACACAGACACAGAACCACTGGGTCTCCTCCTCCAATGGTGCGTGTTGCAGAGGCCAAAGCGCTCTACTTCATTTGGGAGGTGCCAGTTGGGTTGCAGGGACTCTCGTGCAGGGACTTGACAGATCTATGCACTAAAAACTCAAGAGGTGGGCAGCGTAAAGACAGACTTTCCACATTCAGGTCTTATTTCTAAACTTTTTTCTAGATGGAGTCCTTATTCTCATTTTCTGATTCACTTGTTTCATATATTCCAGCAACAAAGGAGTCGGCAGCATTTTGTGCGTGGTAGCCATGTCCACTGAGCATTGACTCCTACTCTAAGTTACTTCTGCTTTGCTGGCAATCAGGTAACCAGCTAAGACACCTAATTTGGGAACGTAGATAGCCTTGCCAGCTGATGAGTCAAATTTTAGAGAAGCTGAACTGCCTTGGGAAAGCTCGTGTCTCCCTGCGCTCACTGGGGAGGGAGCCCTGGCCAATGAGACTCTTGAGTTAAGTGCTGATGTGACATGGGGACAATTCCAGCCAGCATTGTTCATGGGCAGTTTGGGGTCTGTTTGCTGCCCGTATGGCATTTGGGGTGATGCATGGGGTCTAGTCTGTCCCTGTTGGCCTGGCACAAAGCTCAAAAGTCGCTGGTTCCTGCACGCAGGCAGCCTGGGAGGAGTTTCCAGCAGTGGGAGTGGGATTGCAGAGAGCTCGGCATGCCCAGCCAGGAGTTTCACCTGGCTCAGCCCTGCTTATCAGGGATACTTGGGCTTCACACAGCCCTGGGTGAATCACCTGTAGTAAGAGAATAGCAGCAGTAATCCACTTGAAATGAGAAACTAAATCTTGGGATAATGACCCATTTGCCAGGCTCCTATCAATACCTCTTCCATCTGATTTCACTGCTGCTATTTAAGTGATTTTTGTGGTGAAAAGCAGGGAGATCAGAGGAGTCAGGAAAACACTTTGTTCGCCTGCAGGTTCGCTGGAGTCTCACAGAGAAGAGAATCAGTGATATCCGTGATGGTGTCAGGTTTTTAAAGAAACAGCTCCCAAGACACCACTTCCCAGGAAATGTATTTAAAGTTGGTTCCAAGGGGGCTAGGCATTACCCCCTCCTGGGCAGTACTGGGCTCCCCAGTGTGCTTTGTGCCCACAATGTGTCACTAGCACGGAGACTGCGCTTTCGCCGTGTGCGTAAAAATTCAGGGCAGGTGGTGAGATTTTCAAAACATCCATCCCGAGCCAGCGTTCCTCCTTCAGAAGTTGATAGTAAATTTGGCAGTGGAAATCTACAGGCCAAAGCAAAGTGCTTTAAAAATCCCATCTAAAAATACAGTACTTCTGCCTTCAGCTTTGTTCATTCCATTATAGAAAGGAGATTAGTGCCCATAGCCTTAGCTTTATAAATCTGGATCTGTAATTCAGAGCCTTAATAAGGTTAAGTAAATTTATTTTTTCTAAGAGTCTGATCCAAAAATCAACTAAACCTGACAGGACTTTTCTTCACCAGTTTCCATGGATTTGGGATCAGGCTCAGAGTAAAGTAAATCTTATGCATATCAGATGAATATGGAGAAGTCTGCCTGACTAGACAGACAGGTTCAAGGAATCAGGAGTGTTTTCCCCACAGAGCCCTGCTGGCATTCCCGATGCTAGCTCAGGTTGGTTTGCTGCCCGAGCCATTGCCAGAGGCAGTCTGCACACGTGATTGTGATGGATAGAGCCACCTTTATTTTTATTTATTTATTTTTTCTTCGATATTTCCTGGAGTGAAACATTCCTCCTAAGTGTGGGGAGGGTGGATTTCACAGTAGCTGTGAGATTAGCAGTGAGAGCACAGGAGAGTCACTTCGGTGTGAGCTGCTGTCTAATTCCCTCAGGGCAGGCTTAGTGGTGCAGCGGTGAAGTGGGGACATGTCGCTCTGTGCTGGTGGGAAGAGGAGCCTTTTCAGCAACACAGTCCAAACCTGGTCCTACTGGGGCAGCTTGGAGCTGGGACAAGGTCTTCAAGCAGCTCTGTGGTGGGCTGCAGGCAGTTAGTGATGGTTAATCTTGAGGTAACTCTTTCAGTCCGTCTTGAAGCGCTGAGACCATTGTTGTACTGCGGGAATGAGCCTGATTTCGTTTTCTGTATCAGGCTTCGTGTCAATGTTGGTCTGTTTTTGTCAAGGTGACATAACAGGCTTATGCTTTTTAACCTGTCTTGGTACTGTCAGCCACAAGTCCACACCTGATTCTTTTTCGTGCGTTTGGGTCTGAAGTGTTGTACACCTCTTCTGAAACTTCAGGCAAAGGGACTGGTAGAAAGAAGCGCTGTGGTTTGTCGGTTTGTTTTTTCCCTTTCCTTCTTTTTCTGGCAAGGGTAAAATAGGAGCTCTGTTGGGAGCAACTCAACAAGTGATGTTTCAGGGCCAGCAAATTCCAGTGTCGCTGCCCAGTGGGACCGAGGAATCTATCACAGGACTAGGCTGGCAGCTCATCCAGAGAGAGCGCGCGTGGCCTGCATACCAAGAGCTGGACACGAAGCCTTTTTCTGTCCACCTCTCCCCTTCCTGCACTGAATGAGAGGACGTTAGCTTTGGGATTTGGGGAAATGCCTCAAATGGAACTCTTCTTTCCTGACTGGAGTCCCACATAAAACTGCGACAAATAATATATTATATATACATACATATCTAAAAAGTATGCACAAAAATGTCGACCTGTAAATATATATGGATTGCACCATCTTTGGGATTACTTCAATGTAGCAATCTCCAGCGCGTCTGTGTTTCAGCAGTAATGGCTCTAGCTCTTGGCTTCCCCATTTCACAAGAGTGTCTTTTTGCCCTTGTAAAGCTGCCTTTGGAAACTATCATTAGCTCTGTTACAGCTGCTGTGCGTATAATAAAGGGGAAGCTTATAGGTGTGCCTGACCCTGCTGGGACTCTGGGCACCCACAGGGTCCCTCTGGATCTCTACCACCCAGGTTCAGACCTGCTAACGTGATGGAAGCTTTGTGATTATCTGTTGTGGTATGCTGAGGTTTTGGGGGTTTTTTAGTTTATGTCTGTATACCTTAGCCTACCACTCTAATTTAACTGGAGGATGAATCATGCCCATTCATCTCAACAGCAATGAAATCATGTCGGTAATTGCGTTCGCTTCCACAGATGCTTTTCTGAAGTGCCCAGAGGGAGGAGAGGTGGGACTGCTGGCACTTCAAACCATCAGAAAGGTCTTGGATCCCAAGCTATGCCAGCTGCTTTGCTGTAAGAGAAGTCAACGCCTTGGGCATCACTTTGTCCGTGGAGCGGCAGCCTGGGGAGCACTAGAAGGGGACCGGTGCTCTGATATGGTCTGGGGAACTGGCTTCCAGAGAGACCCCACCAGCAGCAAGGGGTCAGGCAGATGAGGAGCTGGCTGCACTGAATTCCAGTCCATCTCCATAAAAAACCCCCATGGTGCTGCCTTAACCCAGGCAGATGTCTTGCAGAAGCTTGTCCTTATGCTTGAAGGGCTGCTTGACTTCAAGATCAAAATGTAGTAGCAGAATGCTTCTTGAAACAAGTGCTTGCTAGTCAGAGCTCAGTCTGAAGCCCAAGCAAGAGTGTATTTTAAAGCATAATCGGTTATCCCTGTGAGGTATACCTAGTGCCTTTGGACATATGGAAGAGCACAGATGCAGGTGGGTATGAGGATCTCCCTCTGCCTTGCACAAATTCAAGCACCCACCTCGCCCTTCAGAGCGGTCCTTGGCTGTGTGCTCGAGTGTGAGTTTTCAGAGCAGTTCAGGCACGTGTTCTGGCTTTGTGTCTGACCCCAGACATGAGTGCACCACAACATTGCATCACTCTGCCATCCTGGTGTCTGCAAGAGAGGCGGAGCCTGCTTTGAAGGCTGAGTGGCTGTAATCCATAATGTCTTTATCCTAACACACAGTCACAGAGCATTTTAAAAGGTTTGTGCTCTGCGTGTCACTGTGGGTGGGTTAGGTGAAGCAGAGAAAAGCCATAAAGATTTGTTATTTTCTGCCATGTTCCCCCTCTGCAGCTCTCTGTGAAGTCTGTAAGGTGTGGTGTGCTGGGGTGAAGCCATGAAGTCCCTAGGAATGGTGCTGGGCTTCTGACTGGAGAACTGCATAGGTACTGAGTTGCCTATGGGATCTGCCTTCCTCTCAAGCCTCCTCTGTCTCCCACGGCTGCACAAAGCAGCCAGCAAGGACAGGTGCCTGTCTCCTGTTATATGGCGTAGCAATGAGGGTTAGGTTCCAGTGGAGTTTCGCTCACTCATACCACTTGTCCTGGGTCTGAGTTTGGTTCTTGAATCATTATGTCATATTTCTGCTTTTGCTGTGTTTCTGAGAAATACAAAACTCCAGAGTGGAGCCATTGTGGCTGTATGTATAGCCCCTGAACACAGCCAGCTTTCGAAAAGATCTTCTGACTGCTAGAACAGTGCAAAAGGGCACCTTGCTATGTTTCGGTCCTACTGTCTGCTAATTATGAATTGCAGATTCCTGGAGAGATCTTCCCTTTGTTTCTGGCCCGTTACGTTGCACTGCAGGTTGCAGTACGCCTGCTGGGGTTGGGCTGTCTGTGCACGTGCTGCTGGTCTGAATGGGTTTGCAATCTGAAGTTGTTTGGAAACCAGAAGGAACGCTTTCTTTACCTAAGAGGATGTTTTTTAGGGAAGAGAGGAGTTGAAGTCGTGTTTTGCAGTATTTTGATGTTAAACTATTGGACCCAATGCTCTTAGGGGTCTTTCCCAACCTAACTGATTCTGCGATTCTGTTGGGCGGCTCTGGAAGCGCAGAGCCTGTCGACTAAATCCCGCAGGGTGCACTGGGAAGCTGTGGGCACACACAGCAATGCTTCCATCTGAGCATGTCAGCCCCAAGTGGTGTAAGTCAGTGGCTACGCACTGGTTATGTGCTGCATAACAGTGCCGAGGCTTACCTCGGTTCTTAGTTCTGCACCCAAGAAAGCATCTTCTGTGAGCTCCAGATAGCCTGGTTTTCCCCTTTAAAGTACGACAGGAGTCGACTTAGAGGAAGCCTCTGAAGCTGGAAGGGAGCAACAGCTCGTCCTTTAATTTGGCAGCAGAACTCAGGATTTCAAACTGATTTTCTCCAGCTTGGTGCAGCTCAGTCTTGTTCTGATCTCTGATTTGTGGCTTCCTTTTTTATAGGCCAGTAACCTTTTTTTTTTTTTTAATTCATAATTTCAATATTTCCCCCTACTCTAAAGACATGGTAGCATCAGAGCAAATACCAGCAGCCCAGCCTGGGTTTTTATGTCTTAGCTCTAGTAGCATATATCAGATAGCACATAGCAGATGTCCTCTTTTAGCCTGTATTTACTGCTTCCTGCTGACACTCTGCTTTACCATTGCTTAGGAATTTTCCAGGATGCTGTGAGAATATGAGTTTCAGGTTATATGAGTTTACTTGACCATAGATATAAATAATGTCTGGTTCTTACTAGAAAAATGTGGAAGATGTGAGCAATTTTCTGTAGAGGAATTTTGAAGCGAGTTCTCTACAACCCCAAGGCAAATGGGATTGGAAATATCAATAATAACCAAAGTGGGAACAAAATGTGGAGATCCCTAGTCCAAAGCTGGTGGGAATGGAATTGTGAAAATAATTATTTGCTTTGAGTTTGATAACCCAAGTCGCCAAAATTTGCTGTGGAAGGAAAGACAGGAAATTGTTTCCAATTTTGTGGGCCCAGAATAATTGTTAAGGCTTTTTTAAAGCAACAATTTTTATTTTATTTTATTTTATTTTTTGTAACTCCAGAGTGTTGGTTTCAAGTAAACTAAAATATTTTGGTTTGGGTGTTATTAATGAATGCAAAGGAAAATGGAAAACGATATTAGCTTTACATGAGTATTTAGGGCTTTACATAAAACTCAGACCTCTGTCTGTTCTTCTCCTTATTTAATCAAAATATTAGTTTAAATTTGTTATCCACTGTATCTGGAACTAGGCCTCCAACTTGAGCTTCGATAAGTATCTTACCAACTGTGCTGTCCTGCAGGTTTTACATCTTTCATTCTCTGCTGAAGCTGCTTCTTTTTGCAAAACAAAATTGCAATTTCAGTGGAGTAGGCGTTGGAAATGTGTATTGCCTTGGCTACCAGAGCAAGCAATAGAAACACATTTTTCTCTGTCGTGATGGGGATTTTGGTATTTCTGTGAAGTAAAATGACTTCAGCAGAAGAAGTGGAGAAAACCCAAAATCTGCTCTCTGGTTGTAAAGGGGGTTGGAATGCACATTTGCTCACCCAAAGCTGTTTCCATGGAGTGTCTAAATGGCTTTACGTTCTGAAGACTTGAGAAAGCAAATATTTTTTTTTTTTCCCTTTCAGAAATGCCAATATTACTCATTTAACTAATAAGTTTGGGGATTTTATTTTTATTTGGGTATTTTTTTAAAAAACGTTTGGCTGGAGTTTTACGTAGTCGCACTTCTGTTTGTGGCTAGCTCCCACTCCTCTGTACCTACATCTTTCGTGACTGAATCATTTGCATCAAGATTGAAACACCAGACTTTTATGAGCTTATAACTGGACCCTTGGGATGACCAAACCTGGGAGAACCTTAAACTGAGAGAACACCAAGGCGGGAAGCCAATTTCTGCCACCCCTGCTTTTGTGGAGATCCTTATTACATATACAGCCCTTACAACATAGGGTGGTAAAACTAAAAATGGAAAAAAACACCCCAAAACTTCATCCTTTCAGATACAGTTTTTACATCACGGTGAGATGATCAGAGTAGAGCGAGTGACAGGTACATATATAACACCTACTCCCTGGCAAAACTCCCTGCTGCAGGGAAACCATATTTGGCAGATGCCTCAGAAAAGGACTGGATTATCTGCAATTGTAATTTTGTTTTGTTTTGTTTTACAAACATTAAACTCAAGCAGCAGATGTGTAAAGAAACACCTCATCCAGCGAGTGCTGCTGAAGCAGCTCATTTAGTCATTTCTTCTGGGTCTAGACTAAACCGAGGCCGTCAAGCCGATGTGCCGTAGCTGCCCGCGAGGACAAAGGCTGCCTTTCTGAGTTGGGATGAAGCCTGTTTTCCAGTGGAGGTTTGCCAGTGAAAGGCAGAACCTCAGCCGGACCTTAGACATGCAGCCCTCAGAAAACCTCTCTGCCGTTATTGCTTCATCGAACTGCTAAAAATATGGAATGGAAAATGCAAGTATTAAGGAAATGAGGTAGATTTGGGCTTTCTGAGCTGGATGACTTCCAGTTTCATCAGCTTCCCGGAATCTTTGCTGTGAAAATGAAGAGCTCCTTGTAAATCTCAGAAATCTGTCAGTGTTTTTCCTCTCATGTGGCCGTGCTGGTTCGTACAAGGTTTGGGGAGACCTGTCAACGTCAAGCAGTGAGTACAGAGCTTACAGCTCGCTGGGGTCACTTGAGCAAATGCTCAAACATGACCCCAAACGGTGACTTTCCCAGGGAATTATCTTAGGGATCAGATGGAGAGAGCGGGCTCCACAGCAGCCAGGTGGCTGGGCCTGCCACTGTGGCCCATGAGACCTGTTCTGAGAGGGGCACATGGGGCCATCTTCTGTGGCCTTGCCCGGTGAAGAGCATTGAGAAGTCGTCTTTGGTCCTGGCAGGTCCTCTTCAAAAATGATCCACACGTAGCCAGAATGCTTGAGCTAGTGAGAGCAGATTAATGTCATGTCATATGTGAAGACAGAAAATGCAAGTTTTGGATTTCACATTGCTGGAAAGAAGTCAGGAGAAGCTGGTATCCCAACTGCAGGAGACAACAGCCGCTCTTAACGTGCAAAGTAGAGAAGCCAGAGGTTTGCTTTGTGTGGTTAAAACTGTACTTGCTCAGTGAGAGGCAGGCAGTTTGAATTTAATGGCGATTACAAATACAAAGGCTGTCTGGGAGGACGCAGCAAGCCCAGGGTGCTCTTGCACCTGCAGAAGCTCCTGCCATCTCGGTGCCATAATGAGCATGGTGCGTTATACAGCCAGCAGGGAGCTGGGGCCTTCTGCAGTGCATCCCGTGGGGCAGAGGCTGAGAAGAGGCAGAGAGCCTGGTGCTCTGGTCTGCTGAGCTGGCCCTGCCTTGTAGTTGTGTCTTGCTTCTGCTCCTCAGGCTCTCCATGACAACTGTTAACCTGCTCACTTGATGTACGTGACTGTGTTTTTGCTGGCTCAGACACAAGGAAGGTGGATTCCAAAAGCATGCCAGGACATGGTGGATGATTTGGGGAGCAGAGGAAGGTTTACAAGGGGGATCTTCAAGCAAGTTCATCAAAACTCCCCTTCCAGTTGCACCACCTCACAGTCAGGCCTGCTTAGGACTGAAAAGGTGTTTGCTGCATTTAAAACTGAGCCAAGAATAAACGACGCATTTCAACCACATCATTGCAGATTCCTGGAAACAAAGGAGGCCTTCATGCTTGGAGGGCTTCCCTGCTCTGCCAGGAACCACAGGGAAGAGCAACGGGAGCTTTGGCTGTAAATGGCTGCTGAAGGCGTACTGTCATGGTCAAGCACGTACAATACTTCTCACTGTGCTCACCTAAAGCCTTTCCAGGACCAGCTTTTGCCCCCATGCCTTAGCAGTCATTCTGGATTTTCAGAAGGGGAAAAAATAAGTGTCAGCTGCTGAGCATCCCACTCAGAGTAAACACTACAGCATGAGACAGGCATGGGCACTGCCCTCAGCTTCCAAATTTCAGTGGCCACTGGATAGCTGGTGGGTCTTCTGGGAAGGGCAGCATCATTGCAAATGGCTTTTTGCTGGCTTGTGTTGCCATGCCATGTTGAGTTGGAGAGAAGATGAGAGTAAGATCTGGAGCTGGAATTCAGGAAACTGGTGTTCAGTCTTGGCTCTGGGGGACACGGACAAATTTCTTAACCTCTGCCCCTCACTTTCCCATCCATTCAAAAGAGACTAATAATACATTTTCATATCTCTTTAAGACAGGATGTGGCTCTGATTGTCTAGCGCAGTGCGTCATTGATCTTTCCACTGCAACAGTGAAGCTGAGGGAGAGCTGTCTAAAGCTCCAGAGCTGGTTCTGGTGATGTGGGCTGTAGAAATGACAACGCACAACAGAGCAATCGACCACCTGATTTTCTCTTTAAGATCATAGATGGAGGATGAACAGGATCAAGATGGGTTCAGATTTCAGCTCAGATTTCAGATTTCAGCTTTTGTGTTGATACGGAGATACCACCACCTATGATGTTACCACTCTCCCTATTGCTTCCCCTTCTGAGCAACATAGATGCCCAAACAGAGGGCAAAATGGATCAAGTTCCATCATGGGTTTCATGAAGTGGCCCTGAAGCTTTCAGATGCATTTAGTTATTTGATCCTTAACTGGACATCTGAATGACTTTGAAAGTGGCTTTGTGTAGGTCTGTGAAGTGTCCTCCATCTCAGTTAAATGATGATGGTAACACTTCCCTGCCTCAGAGCTGCTCTGAGGGCTCTGTGTAACTCTTGGGCCAATATCTGAGACAGTTCAAAAAATGAACCATGAGCTATTTGTGCTGTGCAGAGCTCCTTTCCTCTATCTGCAACAGTGCCTAGAGTTTGTCTGGAAGCTGGAAAGCAGAGGTGCTATCAGCTGGTATGTATTTTTAGGAAGGGATTGCCTAAGTCTACAGATAACCCCATGCTTTCTGGTCATGTTCCTGATGGTGCTGCTGACTGCAGACTATTCCCGAAGGCAACCTCAAGGTCAGCAAGCTGCTAAGTTTTGTTAGGGCTCCTGTCATTTTGGCAGCTCCAAGACTGTTGGAGGTGACGTGTTGGAAAATGTGCCTTTCTGCAGCTTGTACAGTATGGCATTTGGCGGCGGGACTCTTGTGACAGTGGCAAGGAGGTCTTCACCACAGTGAGCACTATGGTGGGCATTCCCTTCTTACATTAGAGAAGTCCTGCTGGAATTGATATACTTAGGAGGATTTTAAGACTTTGCCTTATGGTGGAGGCATCCCGTGCTGACTGAAGATTGACCCTGCCCACGTAGCGGAGTGTCAGCAAGGAGTTTCTTCTCTTCTCAGCTTGTGTAACACTCCAGGGGGGATTTATCAGTCTGACTTGCCCCAATACAGGGAAGTCTGGGACTTAACCTCCCACACCTCAGGAGAAGAGGGAATCTGCTCCCCCTCTGAAGAGGCTTCACACGCCTCCCTGGCTTTGGCTGCGTGCTCCCGGCACAGTGCTTTGCTGATTCAGAGCATGTCCCATGTGGGGCGTTTTGCTGCATCATAACATCGTTACGCAATTTGACAGCTCTGGCAACCTCTGCTCCAGTGCGTCCCAGAGCTAAATGAGCAGGAGCTCTGCCAGCCAGGCATGTGGTGTGTTTGGAAAGCCATGTGGGCGAACTCGTATAGCACCTGCCTGTATTAAATGCAGTTTGGCAGAATGATCTTTGTTCCTCCCTCCCTTTTGCAAGAGATGAAGCAAAAGAAAACCCCTCCTGCGTGACCTCTGTTTATTTTTTTATGATGATAAGGCTTGTCCAGTTTACAGGTTAAGCTTCTAAGGCCTGGGACGCTGCCTCCCTTTGTGCTGGGGCTGCTCCAAGCACGTAGTGACTCTTGTGAACGATTCTCGTTGCAGGGACTTGAAGCTGGACAACGTGCTGCTGGACTTCGAGGGTCACTGCAAGCTGGCCGACTTTGGAATGTGCAAAGAGGGCATTCACGATGGGATTACCACAGCCACCTTCTGTGGTACACCCGACTACATCGCTCCAGAGGTATAGGAAACCTTTTTCTAGCCAGGAAAACTCAGTTACAATCTCAAAAGCATAGATTAGCTTTGGACGAGCACATGTACTCTCTGGTGTCTTTAGCTGCACCTTACTTGACTGCCAGCTGCAAGCTTTTCTCCCAGATATATGCTTGTATTATCAGTTTCTGGTGCATGCAAATCATGAGGGAAACTTAAGGCTGCTGTAGACACCAAGATAAGCCTGTATTTTTCTTGAGAAAGCATGAGGTGACAAATGGAGGCACAGCTGCAAAAATCTTGAGAGAGGCTCATACATATACTGGCCCAGTTTGATTTGAAAGGAGATTCAGTTCTCCCTCGCTTCCCAGTTCCTTTGTGTACCTCCTCCCATTCCCTGTCATTCCTCAGTCTTACTACAGAATTAATAAACACCTCTTTAAGGAACAGCTGCTGCCAGATGTTCTGACAGGATTTCAGATCCTGCTTCACACAATTGAATTTTTGTCTGTGGTTGGTGTTTGTGCCTTTCTCACATGCTCACGCTCCTTCCCCTCTCCAGCTGAAGGCATTGCTGCTGAAGCAGGGTTAGCATTTCCTTCCCAGGGGCAAGGAAGAGACAATGTCCACCCGCACATGTGGCGGTTACGCTTTGTCTGAGGCTCAGCTGGTTTTGCTGAAATGCCCCTTCTCCTGCTAAGCCCTACCATCATTTCCAAGGCCTGTGTTTCCTAGGTGACCCTGTGAGCAGCCAAGCTAGCTCACCCCTTGTTTAATGCATCTAATGAATCTTTGTGCTGATCTGGGGGTTCCCAGCTTGAGATCACCTATATGTTCCTGGACATGCAGACAGCACTGTTAGACTGTAGAGGAAACTTCTGTGTTAATGTTTTCAAGTCCTTTTTCCTCCCCTGGTCAGTTTAAGAAGCTTCAGCATTGATCTTTCTTTCCTATCCCTTCTCCAGATCCTGCAGGAGATGCTGTATGGCCCTGATGTAGACTGGTGGGCCATGGGTGTGCTGCTGTACGAGATGCTGTGTGGCCATGCTCCTTTTGAGGCAGAGAATGAGGACGACCTCTTCGAGGCCATTCTGAACGATGAAGTTGTCTACCCAACGTGGCTGCAGCAGGACGCAGTGGGAATCCTCAAAGCTGTGAGTTCCTGTGGTTGTTTGCATGCTCTCTGTCCTGGCTTTCTTCAGCCTAAATCTAGCAAAAGAAAACAGGGTGGGATATGGGCACTCAGAAATCGCGGTTACCGTGACCCTGACCCTTCTCTTATCTTGGATTGAAGGGTAAACAGGCAAAAAAAAATCCTGCCACACTTAGGTGTGTTTGCATAGCTATGTCCTTTATGCAGTACAGCAGCCAACTTGGCAAGCAAAGTGTGTGCATGTCTGTGTGTCTGGGCATTCCCCTGCTGATTCTATGATTTACAACATATGGTCATCTTCCAGAACAGAAGCAGCATGTGCACACAGTATTTAATCAGTAGTGAACATACGATTTCTGTGCAAAAACGTGGAGTCTTCATGATAATCCTTCGTTCTGACTGTTGGTAGTACCAGCCATTGCCCAGGCATTGCTGTCTACCTGCCTATGAAGACAGGTGGTTAATTTTTGTGTGTTTGAAGGGGGGGAAGTGGGGCTGTACAGCATACAGTTTGAGGAGAGATATTGCTGGCTACACTTAGTCCTTTTCTATCGTGTATTCCTGAATTTTCCCCAAGAACTCTATTGTGTGCTTCTCATCTTTGCCTGTGAAATGGGAATGAAGCTTTTTAAGATTTCACACTGCACTGGAACTGCCTGGCTTTACTGTAAGGAATTAAAAGATGATTAAATGATGAGGGTGTTAACCTATGAATCAGGAGACCTAACTTGGCTGTTTTTCTGCTGACTTCTTCCTTCCCCCAATCAAATAATTTAATACATCTAAGCACCCTCTGGAGAGAGAACGATCAGAGTATTCCCTTTCCTTGCAAAAGCACTGTGAACAAAGGAGCATTTAAGACTGGATACTACTAAATACTGTGCTAATAGAGGATCTAAGGAATAGTTGGATAAGATAGTAATTTATAGCAACCTGTGGAGCACTGGCTCAAAGAAATGGAGTAATGAATGATGGGACTATTTAAAGGAAAGAGGAGAGTTTGTTTTCATCAGATCTTTAGTACTAAGAATCTGGAAATTTTCTGCTGAAAGGTTTCTGTTGTATATGAACGGAGCAACTACTTTCTGTAGCTGAAAATGCATCTAATAAATTCCACAGAAATCAACTTAGAATAAAATCCACTTCCTGAGGAGGCAAAGGGTTGTGCTTTGAAATCACAGGTGGAGCTCAGGAGTTATTGTTTGTCATGCTGAAGGCCCTCTTGGGTTTTGGAAATAACCTGCAACATACTTAAAGTTAAAAAGAAAATGTTAAGTTCAGGCTCCTTGCAGCTTCTGGAGCAGCATTCATGTTGTTAGATGGGGACTCTGGAATGCCTGAGCCAATTCCTCTTTGGCAGTGAGAAGTAACAGCAGGTATCTTGCACAAGTACGAGGTGGAGGTAAAATGTGGTCAGATAGATGCTCATCATAAAAGGTATTTCAGGGTATAATAAAATATTATTTGTGCTTTAGCCTCTTGACAGAATGCTTATTTTCCTTGTTCTGATAGGAACCTTGTAGAAACAGCCAGTGCAAGCTGCAGTCACCCCAGGCTGCTCTAGTCCATGTTCAGAGCCCATCTTTTAACAGCAGGTCCCTTCTGATATGAGCAGTCAGGCAGCATGATGAGAGGCACTGGAGAAAGAGGACCAGAAGGGAGGAGGGAGATAAGAATTTAAATAAAGATGGACTGAGAATCTCCCAAACTTCACAGTCATATTAGCAGTGGCTGGTTAATTGCCTGAAAAAGGTGTCCTCACCAGGTGCTCTGCTTGGCTGCTCTATCCCGTGTTGCTGGTGCAACCCAAATGAAAACAAAACTGCCTCTTTGAAGTGCACATCCATTACTGGAGAGACCCCTGCCCCATGTCTGCCTGGGGAAAAAGGCTGAAATTGTCTGGCCTCTAACCTTGCTCAGGACTAGTGAGAATTTGCTTAGTCCTGAGTGATACAATTCGTGAGAATTCTCTTAGTCTTGAGTGGTACAAAGCTCTGAAATGAAAATCAAATTCTTCTGCCAGGAAGATGCAATTAGATGTACGTGCTTAAAGATGCTCTACAAATGAATCTGTCTAGGTTTAGAAAGCACTTGATCCATCTGCCTTCATGAAGAGCTTCACTGTAAACAAGGATAATAGGTTTTAGGATCCATTTCACAGACAGTTTTGCTTTCATTTACCATAATTGTGCTTCACCAATTTCCCCCCATCAAAAACCACCCAATATCTGAATGTTGCTTCCTGTTCATCTTTGCAGTGTCCTGATAATAAGAAAACAACCCACATTCTTCAGGCCTTAGAACACTGGATCTGTTCCTGGTATGGTTTTGAGCACTGGAGCTTAGGAAAAAAACCAACAACTTCATTGCCCTGGGTCCTTGTTTGGAGTTGAAAGCAGAAATATTTGTGCTCTAGAAAAATCAGGTTTTATCTATTTCCTATTTTACTGTTATTTTGTCCCTGATATTTTCCCTCAAGAGCTGGGGAAAGAGTAAGGCAGAGCTAAATCAGGGTAAATCAGCAGGATTCTGCTGGAGTCAGTACTCCCAGAAGAGGGAAGCAGAAAATGTCACTCATGTACCCTGCCCCATCCGAATGTGTCACTGGGGAATTCAGGTATTGACGGTTCAAGTCAGGCGGAGAGGACTCAAACTGAGGTCTCTCCTGCTTCTGTCGAACTGGGCATGGATTTGCTCGTGGGAGTAGAATAAGTGCAGAAAGGGAGAATTGCTGTGGAATGGATCCAGACCACTTCAGCTCATTCTAAACGTAAGTTTGCCTTTGGTTTTTATTCCCTCCCCCTGCCTCAAAAAAGGTTTCTCCATAGACCCACCTGGATGCAGTCACAAGGAGTTTATGCCAGAGGAGCTATTGGGCTTGTGTCTGCAAAAGAAATTCTTTCAAATACTCATTGCCATCAGCTGACAGAGTCGTCAGCAGTGTCTGATGATGAAGAGAAACTTTGTGAGCACGCAGAGAGCAGAGACTGCCGCACTGTTGCTTTCACGATGAGAGTGCAGCTGGAGTTTGTTGCAGCATGTCAATGCTCTGAGTTTGTCAGTTGTCCCTAGCAAGAAGTGCTTGAGCAAAGAGGGTGGCTTTCCAGGCAGCCAGGGGCTTTGGGATTCAGCTGAGTGAACTGCAAAATGAAATCGAATCCTCTCGTTTCCCGTAAGCAGGGTGGTATTTTGGCAGCATGTTTCACCCGCTTCACGTATGGCTTCCAGAAATGCAATGTGATCACGCTGTCGTGTTCACAGTCAGGCTTAGCTGAAGGAACACAGTGAAAATCGGGTCTCAAAAGTCAATGGTGTAATGGGAAGCAAATTCACAGGGAAAGCTACAGGGGTTTTCCTTTCCAAGTCTGGTTTCAGATGAAGTGAGAAGGGCTAACGCCTACTGACTCGCTCCATGGACTGATGATCTGAAGTAGCAGTGGTCGTCCCAAAAGCTTGGAAATACGCATGAGCAATTGCAGCTTAGCTGTTTTCACTCTCACAGCCAGGTAAGAGCAGGGGCTGGAAAGCACCATCTCCCCAGGGGACTGTGAGCATTGCTCCATCCTCTGAACCCTGGATTTCTGAACTCCAGTCACAGCTGAGCCTGCTGGAGCTGAGGGTGCCTCTTGGTGTTTGTGTGCCAACCTCCAGTCTTTATGCGAGCTCTGAAACACTTCTGGCCTAACTGATGCTTGGGCAGCCTTGCCTGTAGCTGTATGTTTTGGGGACAAAAACGCCCAGCTGGTTAAAAACATGCATTTTGATGAAAACACTACTGGAATTAAGAGGTTGGGCCAAAATGTCCCACTCCAAGTGGTTTTCTTGTGGAAAGTAAACACCAGCCAAGAAAAGAGGAAGGTGAAGAGGAAATTGGCTATGGTTTTAGTATCCTGCACTCCATCCAGCACAGGTGGAACAGCACAGGGGTGTCCAAATGACAGTGGATTAGTGTGAAGAGTGAGAGGGACTGAAAAATAAGGGAGCTCAGCTGAGAGCAAACATGATCCGTATCTTGGAGAAAAATGACATCAACAAAACAGTGCCAAGAACACAAAAGGAACACTTGAAGTTGATCTGTTGTTCTAGAGAACAATAGCCTGGAAGTGATGCTGACTCAAAACTCCAGTTCAGTGACTCCCTGCTGCTTCACAGTCACTGAGTTCACCTCCTCTCTCTGGATACCCTGCTGCTCTCTGCACCCTGACAACACCACTGAAGTCTAACACACACCCACACACATGCCACCAAGACTTTGCTCTTGCAGACTTCCTTCAAATCCCCTTTGCTCTGCCATATTAATGTCAAGGGGCTTTTGTGTCTGGGAATTAGAGCTTCAAACTCAGCTGCAGCAATAATGATGCCCCATGGGTCAGCAGGAGCCAGGTCCTGCTCTGACAACCTGTCCATTATGGACTCATTTTGGGCTGTCAGAGCACAAGGTGAGGGGGTTGGCATTTCCTTCCTGGTTTCTGTCAGCAGCCAGGAGAGACCTTACATGGCTCTTGGGAGCAGCAGGAGGGGGAATGGTTAAACATGCCACAGTTTAAAATCAACCCCTTTGCCTCCAGACAGCCTTGAAGCCTGATACAGAAGTCAAAAAAGCCCTGACCTAGAAAGAAAAAGCCTTTTCTTACATTCCTGCGAGCCCATGTCACGGACAAACCCAGAAACTAGGGCCTTTCAGTTAGTTCCTTAGGTTTCTTGGGGTGTTTGTACAGCCAGCACTTACAGTGATATTCAATACCAAGGGCTTGCTGGCAGTGTAACTTACCCCCTTTGCTAGGAGGCAGCACACACAGGGTTTTTCTGGAGAGCAAGAAAAGGGCTCAGAAATGTTGCTGCACAGACGACAACCAGCCACTTCAGCTTCAGCAGAGAAGAGGTAAGCAGACCCTTCCACAACAGCTCAGCCAATTTTCATCTTGGTAATTAAAAAAGCCACTCAAAACTTTCTACAGAAGTTTGTCATTCCATTGCTGCCCAGAAAGGCAAATTTGAAGCCACCTTAGGTCCCTCAGTCACTCAGGTAACCAACCATCAGACACAAGACACCTCCCCACAAGTTACTATCATGAGGAGTAGATATTATTTCAATATGTGGCCCAGTTTTAAATTAAAACAAATGGTTAGGTTAGAGGGCACTGATGGTGAATTGCAGAAATGCTTTGTGTATCCGTAAGTGTATGTAGAAGTAAGTTAGGCGGCAGTTGGGAAAGTGTGTGTGTATGTGTGTTAGGTTTTTCTTCTTCCCTAAATTTGCCAGTGATACTAGATGAGGAAAAACTAAATTTGAAGGGTGCCCTCCTCTGCCCTTCCTTCTGGTGAAACCGGGCAGTGTTTCTCATCATTTCTCAGGAATTCTAAGCAATGGCTCCTAGTGAGAGAGAAACTTGATCAGCACCTTTGTATATGTGTGAGTTAAATCCAGGACTCCCGGGGAGTACAGGGTTCGGTTGTTTATTTCTTGCTATTCCAGACAAATTTTAAGGAACTTCTAATGTCCCGTGTGGCTGGAGCACAGGGCAGTCCAGTCTGGCTGGATGCAGGGTAACAGCTCCAGCAGAGCCCTTGGAGACTGGGGTTGTGCTGCGTGTACTTACCCTAAAGGGCTGAGAAGAAAGAAGATTGAAGAGATACAGAAAAGACATTTCCTTAGGGCACTCCACCCAGGCCCAGCTGAAGGAGAGAAAGCAAAGTGAACACTGAGCTCTGCTGTGGGAGGAGGAAACTACCCATCCTAAGGGGATACCACCATGATCACCCAAACCCTCAGTGATGACCCCTTTTGCGTGTGCCAAGGCTTACTGTCAGAAGAAAGGCTTTCTGGATGGTGAGTGCTCCATGCTGAGCCAGACTGACCCCACTGCTGTAAGCAACTTGAAAGTGCCATTAATGAGGAGAGGAGGCAGAGGACCAGGGTTTTCACAGCACTTAGAGGCAGATTTTTTAATGTAATTAAAACAAACAGTCTGCAGTGACAGAGGAGTGGAGGAGAAAGGGTTTCAAATTGGTTTCAGATTGCTGGCAAGGATGTCTATGCTCTGGGGAGATGTGGATTGTCCAAGCTGCCTACTCGCTGCAGCTGCTTACCCTGAACATCAGCACAGAGTGTGAGATCTTCTGAAGTGTTCTTTGGAAGAGTTTATTCTCTTCATACACTGCATTTGCTTGGGGTCCAACACCAAGCTGACCAAGCTGGGATACTGGGAGGTCAGAACTGGCTGTCATCAGCTCAAGTACCACAGTAGGTGTTCTGCATCCTTCTGGCAAGCAACACACAACTCAAAATACCTGGGCTGTGCTTTGCTTGGCGTATCCAAGCACAATGAATGTGTGCTTTCTGCTGCCTTTGTCCCTCACCTTTTCCTTAAGTCTTGAGTGATCAGTTTGTCCACTGTGTGAGCTGGGCCAAATCCCCGTGTTTCTGCTCCCCAGTCCTCTCCTGAACACCTAGAAGGTGTGAAACAAGGCTGTTTCTGCTCCCCAGTCCTCTTCTGAACACCTAGAAGGTGTGAAACGAGGCAGCCAGATACTGCTGGTGCAAGGCTGCCTACAGTTCCTTCACATCACTCTGCACAAGGTGCACGTCTCTCCTTTCCACTTGCATCCTACAGATCTGGGCCAGGTTATTTCTTTCCAACAGATGGAAAAAGGCAGATAATCTGTTTCACATTCAGTGCTGGAATAGCCAGAATGAACTTGTTTCTGAATGAACCAGATGCCAGGAGTATTTTTTAGGCAAAGATTAAAAGAAAAAGGAGAAACACAATGGTGGACCCACGGAAATCAAAGAGGGAACTAGATGAGCTCATTGCTTTATCCTCAGAGCTGAGGAGCCTGCTAACAAAGGCAGATATTAAAAATGCCTTCAAATATGCCAATAAATTATTCTCCTTGGCAGCTCTTCAGAGTTGGCAGGCTCCATAAATCCTCTTGCACAGTTTGATTAAGCTTTGGCTGTCAGACTCAGGCCAATATTTGAATCTCTGTGTGAAACTCTATGCCAGATCTGTGTAAACTTTCCCCCCCCCCCCCCCCCCCCCCCCCCCCCTCCCCCCCCCCCCCCCCCCCCCCTTTATTTTGTGTTTTAGAAATGCTTTCATCTTTCATTTCCTGGTTGGCTCCAGAGCCCCTACAGCAAAAAGCAGGATTATGGAGCCTGTTGTTTCCCAACTCCTCCCGGGTTCTGCAGTTTTGAATGATCTATGGTCTAGACCATTTTTGCCACAAACGCAGACTGCGGAGCGGCGAGGCTGTGCTCCACCACAGATTGCCTTCTTATCTCTTCTGCCTGAGCTCACATACCCATCTCAGTAGCTCAGTGCTGCCTCTTACTCTTTGCTTCCCAGTTCTCGAACAGCTTTCCCCAGTGATTTTAATCTGTGGATTGATGACACCCCTTTCTGAAGTGCTGCTCTTCCCCACAGTAATAGTCCCATGCTTCTGAATAGTTCACCATGGAAGAAAACTAAAGCCATCTCTACGTAGCTTGCCAAAGCCAAATTCATGAAGTAGTCATTAGGTCTTTTACCTTTCCCTTCATCCAACAGGATGAAATTAGCTTCTTGTTTAAGTCTGCAGCATGCAGGCTCAGATTTGCTTTGTAATAAAAGCTCCTAACCCAGCCCATTGTATTGTCAGCTGTGACTCATCCTCCTCTTTCCTTCCAGGGCTGGGAAAAGAGGTGAAGGAGCATTCCTTGTGCCGACTTGGTCTTCTCTCTCTTCTTTTTTCTGCTCACTCCTAGGTGCTCAGGAAGCAGCGATTCCCATGTCTGAGCCTAATGCTCATGGCCTGGGCTCCCTTCTCATCTCTGCCACAGTTCAACAGGGAGATTACAGACCCTCAAAGGTGTTTTGGTCAAGTCCATTAAAATCCAGTCTTGGGAGAAGGCCCAAGGATTCCTTTGAGAACCTGGGTCTGAGCTGGAGATGGGAATGAGCGCTGAAGGCTGGGAGCAGCTCTTGCTGTGCAGCTGCAGCAGAGGGTGACAGTCCATCGAACTGGGAGGTCTCAGCTTCACTAGGGGGATAACAAATCTCCTGACTGTCCCAGCCATTCAGGGCTGTAGGTCTTACTCGTCCTTCCAGCTTTGAACTTTCTGACCTGCTGTGTCTTTTCATGAACTTTAAAAGTAAAAGAGTCGAAATATAACCAGGACCGCAAAAAAGCTCCTTTGAAGTATTTTCCTGTGATTTTTTTTTTTTTATTTTTTTTTCCTTAATTGGCCTTTACAGGTTTGTCTGGGGCACTTTAGTCCCCTTTGTACTTGACCTTATGTAAATAGGCCACCCAGGGTTGTGTAATAGATTCCCGGTTCCTCTTGACAAGACTATCAGAAAAGGATTAATTGTTTTCCCATGCAACCCTGGGGAGATTTCACCACTGCTTAAAATGAGAGTGGGATCATGCCCCCAGTCTATTAATAAGTGTGATGCTCATTCTCCCTCCACGTTTGTGTTACTCTGATTGATGTATTGATTTAGTAATTGACCTGCGTATCCCCATGTTGTGCCTGGAGTCCAGCTGGGGGAATTTAAAACCAGAGCCAGAATTTGATATTGTCTGAGCAGCTGGTGACCCACATGGGAACCGGCGTTGACTCATCAGTTCTGAAAACACAGATTTCTGGAGTGACATCTTGACCAAAACCACTGTTAAATATTCCTTCTATCTAATGACTAAAGTTAATTTCTGTTTGTTAGTATTTATTAAAGGAGTATCAAAGGCACAAACATTGAACATCACTAGCTATCATCAGGGGCCAGTATGCATTTGATACTTGTGGCTTTTTCATTTGTCATTAGTGTTGATGAGTTACTTGCTGATGAGTGGGGAGAGGCAGGGAACCAGGTCGACATCAGCACAGCAAGTTTGCAGCTATTCAGACAATCTAATTCCCATATTTTGGGCCAGGTTCTCTGCTGGTGATAGTCATCAGAATTACATCAGTTCACGCTACCAGCAGAATTGGAGCCAGACGTGTCTGTCCCACATGTGAGTTGCTCTATCTGCCTTGGTTTATTTTGCTTGTCTCTCTTGCTCAGCACTGTTTGCAATACAGTTAATCCTTCTTGTTCCCTTGAGCTTTGACTGGGCATCATCAAGCAGCCTTTTCTGCAGTAGAGGAAAGTGAGATCAAATTTATCTGCTTAATATCCACTGTACTGACATTTTGTCCTTCTTGCCTGCAGCTGGCACATTAAACATGTGACTGCTGTCATGCTTATTGTTAGTCTTCTGGCTTTTAGGAGCAGGGCTGAAGACTGTTTTTTATCTCCCTTCCTATTCCATTTTTATCTGGAAAAGGAAATGGAGATCTCACAGGCTCTCTCTTCCTCTCCGCCTCCTTAAAATGCTTTTGGGGCAGTCTTTGTACCTCTGAGCCCTGGCACTGCACCCACTGGACCTTCTCTGCGCTGAAGTATTTCACCTGCTCACAGTTTTCTGTAGCCAGGACCCCAGCATGGGGGTAGAAGCACCTTGTGCACGTGTGGGTCATGTTCTGGCTCGGCACAACAATGAACTGCACCAGTATGAAACGGGGCTTTTAGCAATGGACCCTGCTGTGTGCAGGGCAGGGAGCTGGAAGGCCACGTGGCCTCTAAGGGCTGCAATCAGAGCAAATCCCCAGTGTAAAACAGAGGTAGCATTTGAGAGAGCTGCGATGACTCCGAGTCCTATTCTCAGCATCACAATCCTCACTGAAGGTCAGTAGGACTCAGGCTCCCGAGTGCCTGGCTCACGCCCACGGCCGAATCGCTGCAGTGTAAGTTACGAGGCACCAGCTGAGCTGCCCTGAGTACGAGGAGTTCCATGGGAGAGCTCTCCAACCACCCTGCTCCCAGGGCCGTGGAGCTTCAGCGGACACCCAGCAGCGGGGCTGGGCTGTCTGCCCCACTCCCCATAACCCAGCTGTGTGCCTGAGCCCTGCATCGCTCTCGCGTGGGGCGGCGAGGCACGCTCGTGAGCATTGCCCCAGCGCGACCGTGGTGCAGGGTGGTGGGAGCAAAAGATGAGACCAGCTCGAAATGAGCAGCATTTTATTTGGGGGAAAAAAAAAAAACAAAAAAGTCTTTTAAAAAAACCCTCTTTCTGCTATGCTAATGCCTCCTGGCTTCCAGTCATTAAAAATAATACAGACTTTGCAGACAGAGCCACAGAGCCATCTTTCTTCTCCTTTATTCAGGGGTGGATGGAGGCTAATGAAACCCCAGTCTGTGGGTTTGTTTGCCTTACATAATGGGCGGCCAAACTGTTTTCGGCAACTGCAGCGTTCAGTCGAGAGATTCATGGAGGGAAGCCTTAATTAGAGTAATTGCTCTATTTATATAACGATTCTCTTTTGTCTGAGATCAAATAGATCTTTGAGAAATCTTATTTCCTTTCGAGTTAATTTCTGCCCTGTTAGTTTAGCTCATGAATCTTAATGAAGATGAGCATGTTGGGTATCTCCCGATCTCCCCGCTCTCCCTCCTTACTAGAGGGGAGACCGTGGGGCGTTTGTCTCCTGTGCTGCTGCTGCTGCTGCTGCTGCTTCTCGCTTTGGTAGCAACAGGCAGGAAATGTTAGTACCATGAAGAGGGAAACATTGCTTTCCTTTAACGGTTTGGGCTTGGAGATTGCATTGGCACAATCCTGAATTAGGGGTCCTCTGAGGCATCTGGTGTGATGGAGAGGAGGCGAGACTGAGGGTTTGCCATCGTGCCTGTGACACGCTGCCCTTGGGCTCCTGGCAAAACAGTGAATTTCTCTGGGTCTCTGTTCCCTGCCTGTAAGATGGGGCAAAACCTCCCTCTCTGCCGTCAGCTTGTGTCTGAACAATGAGCTGCTCAGGGGCACGGGCTTTTCCTTACGATGTAAATGCACCTGGACCAGGGCAACAGAGTCCTGATGGGAGCTGGTGCTCCAGCAGAAAGAATATCCATAAGAAATAATGATTTTTTTTCCTTGTCCAGATGGCTGACAATGTGAAGGGAATGGCTGAGCAGAAAGTTTTCTCTTCCTAAAGTGCATTACTTCAGTGAAGGGCTCTGGGCTCATTAGTGTTTTCCTAGAACATGATGCAATTTCAAGTAGTTTAGTCACTGTCATATTACTTATGAAATTAATTATCCTGATGCAGATAACACATACATGAGTTACGTAAAACCTATCGTGGATTCCAGTATTGAGAAAAGGAACTAGTAAGTTCAAGGAAATTAATGCTTGGAAACATCTGTTTTGTGCAAGCATCTCTTCACTGACTTCCAGGCCATTAGGCTGATTTGCAAGCTCAGCCTCTTGAGACAGAAGTTGCAACGCTGCACATGGGCAGCACCCCAGGAGTCCAGTACAGCCTTGCTGAGCAGGCTGGGAGACGTGCAGCCCTTCCCAGCGCTGTCCAAGCCACATAGTGGGTGAAGGGGGGGCTGGTGCAGGTCCCCTGCTCTTCCTCACCTGCTCGTGGGCTGAGCTCCCAGGGATGACGCAGATTTTTCCTAATGATTGGCACTGCTACGTCTGCTTTTTTCCCTTGTAACTTCATGGGCCCTCTGTGGACTAATCTCCAGCTTTTAATTTCTTGTCATGGCTTGCTGCATTTTCTTTCAGTAAATGTTTTCAAATGATCTTGTGAAGTCATGTTTTTGGCTCATTCCAGCTGCTAGTTTTGGCTGCGATGCTGCTGAGAGGGTTAGCTGAGGTCAGCGAGAGCCTCGCTCGACTTTGCTGCTCAGCAAACTGGTGCAGCCCAGAGGGACACAGTCTGAAGATGCTCCCAAGGGGCTCTTTACACCAGGAATGGGACAGTTCCCCAAGGTTGGATGTGATCACAGAGTGAGGGCTAGACATCCTGGTTCAGGTTTAAGATTGCTAATCTTGCTATTTTTTTTTCCTGGGAGGCATCTTGGATTTGGGTAACTACATGTTTCTTTTTGCTCAGGAACATCTCTGGTTTGCCATCTTGTTACTGTTGTTTGTTTTTTTTTTCTCAGTGTTCCTTCACTGAGCTCTGTGTGCCAGACATTGAGATTCATGCTGGACTCTGGTTTATCATGCAAAATTAGATACACTCAGTAAACATTAGGAGATGACATTTTGCCATGAAAACCTTTCTCCTGAACATCTTCTTTCATTACCTCAAAAAATGTTGGAGGGTTGTACTTAGAAGGACATTTAGGGCTATCCAACCTGTGAAGCGGGAGTCAAATTGTGGCCTTTCCTTGGATGCCAGGAGCAGCCTGTAATGTAGGACATTTTCCAGCTGTTTCTGAACACAGCCAAGGGATCAGGTGAAGACTTAGCTGCATGTCCCAAAATCTTTCCTCTGCTCAGCCTGTACGTGTGCAGAGGGCAGCATCTCTGGGCTCTGGGCACTCAGCTTTAACCTCACTGCTGCAGAAGTGCCTCTTTTATGGTCAGAGACATGGGTACAGGCTCCAGCTACTTAATTCAGAGCTGAAGGTTGAACTGGTAATTAAGTTCCTTAGAAATCCCAAGTTGTTTACTTTGCTAGAAGTGCCATCAGATAGCAGAGGCAGCATGAGACGGGTGTCAGATGCTCCCCTGTTGCAGCAGAGAAACGTCAGGGCTGCCTAAGGCAGAGAAAGAGAAGGATTCATGGGCTTTTGAGCCCATGAGAGATCATTATAGTTGTTTTGGGTTTTTCTGACATACTGAATAACACAAATTAAAACTTCATCTGTTTCTTTGTCAGTGCGATAATTCCTGGTGAATTCCAGTAGTGTTTGAGAGGGTTAGTTATTTATGTTAGTGGAAGCTGGCATCAAAGATTTCACCCTTTAATTTTATATACCTCTTAACAGTGACGCTGGTAACTATTCCAGTTCAAACCATCAGTACAGTCTCTGGTGGAGTCACCACTTGCACGCTTGCTTGTCATCCCAGTGGCCAAATAAAGACTGGAGCCACTTCCCAGAGAAAACATCCCCCCCTTCACCCACCCGGCTGCCTCCAAAACTCCCCAGCAAATTTCACATCGGGGAGGAGCAGCAATGGCCAATCTCTTGTTTTCTGTCACAGCCCCCGGGTGCAGAGGTGTCTGCACACCCCCGGGCTGAGTAACCTGACAGGATGCTGCGGCTGCCTGGGATACGGGACCGTATCTCAGGTACCGTGCGCTGCCATACACCAGCAACGTTCCCAGTGCCAGTTCCCATGCACAGATGCAGCTGAGAGGTCTCAGTGCAGCATACGACACGTTTATCGGGGATGGAAATTAATGATAAGAGACCGACTGTCCTTTGAAATGATATCCCCTTTTGCTGAAGCAGACTAGTATCAGTCTGCTTCACGTTGCTTTGATACTCATTGTAGAGCATGTGATTTATATTCACTTTTGAGGTCTTCCTAGTCTGCAGTATCTGGGAAACAAGCTTTAGACAACCCTGTCCAGAGTGGTTTATGGTGCTGGCGGGTCACTCCAGCCCTCGATACCCTTGTGCTTCAAATCTCTGTTTTCACAAGAGGGGCAGCAGCACTGGGCTCATGCCTGAGAGCTGGGAGGGTGCTTTTTGATAGGGTGTCCCACAGGTCAGCTCACTCCAGTCAGAGGCAAAGGATTAATTCAGAGGGGTTTTGTGGCAGCCTGGCATCGCTCTCAGCAGCCAGCCAAGGGGATGTGTTCCAGCAGGGGGTGAATTTGAAGCCTTCACTCTCCTCCTCCCTCCTTTGGGCACCCAGTGTGAGGTAAGATGGTGACTAGAGTTACCCAGCTGAGGTTTCTCCATCTGTGGGTCAGATGCTCAAGTCGGAGCTGGCCGGTTGAATTTGAACAGTCTTTTTCTTTTGAATGTTATGTTTTGTCTTTACAGAGCTCCAAACAGCCCACCTCAGGGATGGCCCTTGCCTAATCCTCATTGTCCTAACAACAAGAATGTTTTAAGCAGCCAGGAATGCATTTATGTTGGCTTTCGGCTTGTTGCATTGGATGCCTTCGCTTGGTGCAGTTTTGGCATCATGTGGAATAAAGCAAGCAAATAGGAATGTAAACATGCTTTTATATCCCAGGCAGGGCTCTGAACTGGTCTGGGAATGGGCAGTCCAATTTAAGTTTTGGTCTTATATGGTTGAGCATGAATGGAAACCTAAGCAAAGCATGTTACAAGCCCTTTTCAGAGATTATTTGCTTTCATGACTTTATTTTTTTTGTTTCCTCTCCACAGAAGCTTCTTGGTGTAGAGGATGCAGCAGTAGGTCAGGAGACATGAGACTTATTCCCAGCATTCCACTCCTTTTTGTCTCATCTTTTTGGGACATTTTGGTCTATACCACTCCTAACACCAGTGAGCTCTCATCTTGTTTGAGCTTTCTAGGTGTTCCAGCAATGCAAATAAGAGCTACTGAGGTGCAGATATCCATCTGTGGGGGCAAAGAAGCTGGGCAGGGAATTTCTAGAGAAAGATGGGGCTGCCAGGAAAATTCTGTCCTGTTTTACAAATGAAAGAAGTTTAGTTCGAGACTTGCAAAGGCTTGTCTGAACCAGGTCTCTGGGAGATTTTGGCCTGACCCTATTTCTTGTTTGGAAACCAAACTGTTGTCTAGGGATCAGTGTTCCACAGAAATTTTGGGGCAGAGTCTTGGGAAACAAATTGTATTTGGGTTCTGCTGGTAGAAAGGGAGAACAGGTTGAAAGGGTTGGGGAGATAGAGAAGTTCTGCTTCTTCTTGGGCCTGACCATGGAAATGCTGCATAACTGAAGGCTGAAGAGTCCAGAGAAGCATGGGAGGACCCCAGCTGCAGAGAGGCATGTTGGCTTTGTGCCTCTCCTGGGGGCTGCTCTTATAAATCTGGATGCACTCAGCAGCTTTTTCTACTGATGTTTTGGGTGCAGTGGTGGAAAACAGTTGTGCCGTATGGAATGCCGTGGCAGCACAGGTCCTCAAAGGGCACAGGAGGTCAGACTGGAGCTGGGGATTTTATGCTAATGTCAGCAGACTCTGGGGTCCTGCAAGGTCTGAAGCCCCCTGAGAATGGAGTACTGGGGGAACTTCTAAAATAAATCTGGCAGTCGTCTTTCTTCTCCCTGTCTTCTCTCTAGGTATGCAATGACTAGACCTTTTATCTGCTCGTCCTAGGAGAATTTGTACCTTCTGAAAAAGCTCCTGCAGTCAGAATGAAATTGGTCTCTCTCTGCACCTCCCCTTCTTTTAATTTCCCCATTGCCGAGATGCAGCAGACTTGGTCATTCCCGAAACAGTGACCGATTGTCTGGTTTGGCTGGTTCAGCTGTTTGCTAAACATAATGCTCTTTCATCTTCGAGGAAATCGTCTGGACACCTCCACCAGAGTGGAGCTTGCTTTATGCTGCTCTTTCAATGGGCAAATAAAAGCGGCTATTTTCCCAGTTTAAACATAACCTGATTTCTCTAATGAATTAGAAATACTTGAGGGGAAAGATTGGGTTTTACTGAATTTTTAAGAACTGTAATCCTAAATTAACAAGCCAACTAGCTCTTTTCCTGCCTGGGGAAGGATTCCCCTCCTCCCCCAATATTTTCCTTATTTTCCTTCCCCTTAAGTAATATCCACAGCACTGACACTTCATCATTCTTGTTGGGACCTAAAGGGCACCCGCCAGAGCTGTGTGCATGATGTATGGCTTCTCTCTTTGCTCCCTGGCAAATCAGGGCACTTTGGCTGAGGTTTGACTTTTTTTTTTTTTTTTTTTTTTTTTTAATGGCAGCAGGGTAAAAATGTTGCAAAAAGAAATCCTCCTTTGGAGATTTGCCACCGAGAGAAAAGATGGTCACCTGTCAGCTCTCATCTCCTCAGGGTTTGGGGGGCTCTAAAAGCCAGCACCTTGCTTATTTTCCTCTGTTTCCTGAGATGACAGGAAGGAAAATGTAGACTTCTGGCTGTGCTTCAGCCGGCTGAGGTTTAGGAAAAAGACACAGCCCAGGACTGACTCCAGTCCAAAGCCTGGCTGGCTGGTGAACAGCGTTTGCGAGCGAGCTCGTGCTCCTGAGAAATGAATACAGAAATAAATAACCTACCAAAACCAGTGTTGCAAATGATGCAATTGAACTTTGTTTTCTTATTGTGGTAACCAAGGATTTGACCAAAAGAAGAAGGACCAAGGAGAAATACACCCAAACTTCTTCCTCTAGAGAGTGAGTCAAGTTCCTTGCATGCGGTTCCAGTACAATGAAATTGAGAAGTCTGGCCAGCAACTGGGTTCAACAGGAAAGCTGAGGACAAGCTTTTGTGCGACTGCTAATAGGTCCCTCTCCCGTGGCTCTGCCGGATGGGAGGAAACAAACAGCCCTTTTTTGTTTTGCAGTTCATGACGAAGAACCCCAACATGCGGCTGGGCAGCCCAGGGCTGGGCGGAGAGAGCGCGATTCTACGGCACCCCTACTTCAAAGATCTGGACTGGGACCTGCTGAACCAGCGTCAGATGGAGCCACCATTCAGGCCCCGAATTGTATGTTGGAAGAAGGGTGGGGGGAAAGGATCCTGCTTAGTTTGGTTTTGTTGTTTTGTTTTTTTGGGGTTTTTTTACTCTTTTGGCCTATTTAAGCAGTTATATTCCCATGGGACAGGAAAGGAGGTGAAGGAAGGACCACCTTGACCTGAAAGCCCTGGCTCAGGAGCTAGGAGGTGAGGTCTCAGGTCTTGGTTTGGCTGCTGGTTGGCCACCTGATGTTGTACAGGTTGCTTTTCCCCTCCGTGCTGTATTTTCAAAGGGAGCTCAGCCAAAAATGCAGGTTTGTAAAAGCAGCTGCAGATTAGGCACCTTACTACCCTTTGCCTTGCCCCAGAAATAAAACAGGATAAGTAATCCTTGTTCTGACCACTCCACCCACCTCTTCATAGCAGGATTATCTCTCTTTTTTCTGTTGAGCATCTAGCAGGGTGTTCCCTGCTTAGACCGCTGTCACCTGGGTGGTTCAAATGGCAGACAGGCTGCAGAGGGGGACACTGATGCCCAGTTCTCCAGTGGTGCCACACAACCCAAAGGATGCTCTCCATGGAGAGCCTTCCCAAGGTTGTCTCTGTGGCTTCCTTGCCTTTGAAATTGTCACTTGCAGTGACTTTGTGTCATGCTGTGGTCACTCTGCAAACTCACAGTGGCAGTGGTCAGCCACTGTTCCATGAAGCTCACTGAGCACAGGATCATGCACTCAGGGGAGCTGTGACAGCTCAGGATCAGGTTCTCGAGAACCTGAATCAAAGACTAGGAGTGCCTTCTCCGTCCCCCGTGAGCAGGAGAGGATCTGGGAACATCAGACTTCAATGTTAATAAACCATCTTATTCTGGATGCAGGAAAAACACAGGCCTTGCCAAAATGTGCCACAAACCCCGTTTGTTTGTGTGTGTGCATTGTAAACAGTCCCACTCTGCGGTGCGCAGCGAGGAATCCGGCACCTGGAGGCAAGCCATTTGTCTTCCCACACCCCAGCCATTCATTATTGTGCAAGTTTAATGGCTCGAACATAGAGGAACTTATAGGCCCCCCCCAAAGCCAGCTGAGACACTCTGCAGATAAGGAGGGACTGTGTGGAGTCAGCTAATTGGAAACCCGGCTGATAACTGCATCGAATGGCTGGGTCTGTGCTGCCACTTGAGGCAAGGAACTGATTTATGTGCCCTGCCATGTCCGAGCAGGCAAACCCTTCAGAGGTGGTGCCAGTTAAATCAGAGAGGGGTTTGCCTGTCAGAAGCCTGCAGAGGTTCTGAAAGGGTTTACGCTGTAAGGGGGTCGTTGGGGGCACTCAGCTGCTCCCAGGCTGACCCCAGGGAAAGCTTTCAGTAAGCTCAGACTGGGTTGTTGCACCCAAGACTAGACTAAAGGTGCAGTGCCAGGATCAAGCAAATGACACATACTTTTGACATCTCTTTCCTTTGTCTCTTCTGTTTGACAGAAATCCAAAGATGACGTGAGCAACTTCGATCCAGATTTTATCAAAGAGGAGCCCATTCTGACTCCCATTGAAGAAGGAATTCTGCCGATGATAAACCAGGATGAATTTAGAAACTTTTCATTCACAAGCCCAGAACTGCAGCAATAGCTACAGCTCTGGGGAAGGGCTGCTGGGAGGACTGGGCAGAAATGAAATGAAAACCAAGTTTACCAGAAATTTCATTCTCAAGGAGTAACAGTGCACTGACTTTACGCTATACAGCAGCACCTCTGTCGACGTTACCTTAATGTGAAATTGAAACCTTCCTGTGTTTGTAGGATTTATGCAGCTCTTGGATCAAATATTGACAGGGGTGGAACCAACCTGATGTTGTAAATAGCCGATGCAGACAGAGAATTGGATGCTGAGCTACTTGGCTCAGCCTGAATGTCACTGCTTGCAGTGGATATGAGGAGTCGGCATGAGCGTGAAACAAGCTTCTTGCAGCTCTGAGCCAAACAGACTTGTTACAATTCTGATTGTTTGCAGGACTATTTTGAGGAGTCCCAACACTGCCCAGCGTTTCGGAGCTGTGACCCAGCATCCCGTGGCTTGACTGAACCAGATGTTCCTACTGACTTTACCTGTTCCTGCAGTATTTATTTCTTTCCGAAGGACAAATGGCTCTCTTTGCCACTATTTGGGTTTTCATGTGAAATATGTCATTGTGCTGACTAACAGAAGGAAAAAAACCAAATGCCCAGTGCCCCACACAGATTCTTCCAAGTGAAAGGGAAGTCACGTGCTCGTAGTGGTTTACTGTTTGTGCGATATGAAAAGTTTTAGTGTTTGCATTCTGTGAAATGCCTTTTTACATCACGCATCTTCAATGCTCCTTTCTTTGCCTCCCAGCTGTTTTCAACTATAACATAACTTGTAAAACCTTACTGTTTATTTAGGCCCGTTCTATTTAATTATGCTATACAGAGACCCTTTTGTGGGTTTAATGCCTCATTAAAATTTTGATCCGAAGTGGTAGCGCTTGTAGCATTATTGTGATGGGAATCGCAGAGCTGGCAAACTGCTTGGGAGCAGAGTTGTTGGCCAACAGGTAGAACACAAGGGCAACTTTCTCTCATGAGAATGATAAAACCTTATCTAAGAAACAAGGTGACTTGGTTTGGTTTGGATTTAAGGGCTTAATACTCACAGGGCACTTCTTATCAGTTGCAGCCTCGAGCCTCTGCTGCAGGCAGACTGAGACAGTTTTTCAGTGTGGTTTGTAGAAACCAGGCACTCTAGGAGATTTTTCTCTGCTGTCCCTGCTCTTCTGGAAGTTGGGTGATTTTTCTGTAGCTCCATGGCACACCTTTGCACGCCCTGCTGGTCTTGAAGCTGTAGGTCAGGATTCTAGCCTCTTCCTTGGGTGGAAATAAATTTCTGGAGAAGAAGGACTTCTAACCTCTTGCAAAACTGATCATGTTTGCGTAGTGCTAGTCGCATGCTTTAACAGAAGAGGAGGTGCAGCAGAGGGGGACACTTCTGGACAGACCTTGCATCACTGAAACTGGAGGTGATGTCAGTGAGTATAAACCTTTGTTAAGGAAATGACACAGTTACAACCCCTATTACAGCACAGACCCACCAGTATGTATGTGATCACCTTATAGAATCATAGACTGGTTTGGGTCGGAAGGGACCTTTCAAGGCCATCTAGTCCAACCCCCCTGCAGTGAGTATGGACATCTGCAACTAGAGCAGGTTGCTCAGAGCCCTGCCCAATCTGACCTGGAATGGTTCCAGGGATGGAGCATCTACCAGCTTTCTAGGCAACGCAGGCCAGTGTCTCACCATTCTCATTTAAGAAAGTTTCTTCCTTACATCTAGTCTGAATATCCCCTCTTTTATTTTAAAACCATCACCCCTTGTCCTATCACAACAGGCCCTGCTAACAAGATTGTCCTCATTTTTCTTACAGGCCCCCTTTAAGTACTGGAAGGCTTCAATAAGATCTCCCTAGAGCTTTCTCTTCTCCAGGCTGAATAACCCAACTCTCTCAGCCTTTCTTCATAGGAAAGGTGTTCTAGTCCCCTGATAATTTTTGTGGCCTTCCTCTGGCCTCACCTGTGAGACCAAGATGAAAATAAGAAATCAAAGCTGAGATCTGCATACAAATGATGCTTGTTCCCACCGAAGCCCTCTCTATCTGACTGAGTCTCTTTTACTTCTACCCTTAAACCATCTGCTGGACTGTTTGACAGGTGGGGCAGAGGCTCAATAAGCTTGGACTCTTCTTGCTTTTGTGCTTGTGTATTATACTAGTTCTCCCTCTTTCTTTTCTCCAGCTCCTCTTTCAAGTAAGCACAGCTTGATCCTCTGGTCTTCCCTCCCTTCCAGGGGCATCTTCTGGTCACATTGCAGGCAGTCAGCCTAGTCTATAGGTACCCAGCTTCTTCAGAGTGGGGCAAGAGGGAAGGAGAGACAGGTTGTATAGTGTAAGTGGGAGAAGGAAGAGTGGATATCCAGAGAAATGATCCAAGAGCCAGTTGTGCAGGCTGGCTTGAATTGCCTTCCTGTATAGGAAGAAATTGTACAGGGATGAATGCATTTGCATGAAGGGGCCACTGTGGCATCTTATTCATGTGTGAATTAAGTGTAGTGTTCACCTACCTGGTGCAGACGTGACCCCAGGCAACTCCTTACTCAGTTTCCCACCGTTTCCCAGCGTTAAGGCTGCAGCCGTGCTCACTTGGCAAGGGTTAAGCGCAGCTAAGCTGGCCACTGAGAGGGGGAGCACCAAAACTGCCTGTGAATTTTGTGTTGACAGCTTTTTAATTCTCCCCCCGCCGAGGATTATGAACGACCTCTCCTTCTCTGGAGATCGGTGCAGGAGAAAAGTAAGTGATACGCTTTTTTTTGCCAGTATGTTGGTATCATCCCAAGGTTTCACTGGTTGTGTTACTCCTTTGGACTCTGCAGACCTCATGGAATTACTCCTGCTGGAGAAGCTAGTGCCATAGTGTTGTCTTCAGTATCAAAATGTTATTCTGTCTCCATGGCCCCTGGATCCAAGCAGCTTTGCTTACACCACTGACAGTGTCAAGAATGAGCAATAGTCACCTTTGAAGACCTTTGTTGGTGTAGCACTGTCCGCCAAATCTGTGTCCCAGCTGGGGAATGGAAGCTAAGACACCTCTGTAGGTGCTCTGTTGGGATTTTTGTGAACTGTAAATGAGAAAGAAAGCTTGTAGATCTCTGGAAAAGATGAAATAGTATTTAAGGCCACCCTGGGGAGCCGGAAAAGCTCCTGCCCTGGCATCAACCAGTACCTGCTTTGGCCCAGGGCTTGTTGGCTTGATGGGACAGGGATCGAATATCAAAGGGAGATTCTTCCCCAGCTTCACTTTTCATTGATTTCAAGTGACATCAGGGTCACTCCACCCTACCACCATCCTCACTGCAAAGTGCCTGTGCAGGTCTGTGTTTGGACGAGGAGCTAAGGTTCTGCTATAAGGTAATTTCCTTGGTTTTCATAATTTCACCTGGATCTTGCCTCATAATTTAGGCAGCTCTTCCCCTCCGTTGGTTGTCTGCAACTCACATGTCGATGTGGTGATTTCAGCCTCTCGAGTCAGCAGCTCTTGAGTCAGCCACGTTTGGCTGGGATCCCTGAACTCTCCCATGCATTTTATGAGGAGCTGCCATTTCCATCGTCTTCCCTCCCGACTGTCAGCAGCATGGGTGAAGATCAGCTCATTAAAAAGTACCTGTGCAATAGCTTTGATTTTGAAAGAGAGAAATTAGTGTTTATGCTGCCACTGAATATGTAAAGAAATACTATTTTTTTTAAACAAAGCAGGGATTCAAAAATAGAGTTTCTCTATGAGCTCGGCTGCCAGCTCGTTTGGCTTCGTTGCTTGCCGGAGTGGATGCAAGATGGTTTTAGTCTATTAATTTGGTCCTGGCTTTAGGAGTATATGAAGCTGGCAGCCATGAGTTTGTAAAGCTTAAAGCATAAAACGCTTGTATTTGCTCCAGTGTGAAAACTGGCAATAGAGCAAATTTTAATTAGTTCCCTTTGCACTGCTTTTGGTGCTCGCATGAAAAGGGAAGGTCCCTTTGATGTCTCTAAATTTGTGTTCTGTGCAATCCTTTCATTTTCAAAGAGGTTCATGAAATTTAGCTATAAAATTCAGTGGTCTACATCTCATTCAAGGCCTTTGAAAGTTGAGGGTAAGAAGCAGATGATCTGGAACGAATAGATGAAAATCATCTTGCATCTACTCAGGCTGGCTGCGCTGCCAAAGACATCATTTTTAATACCACTACTTGATAGGCAATGGAAAAAAAAACTATCTCACAGACTCCAAGTGCCTAAGGGATTTTAATGTAAAGAAAAATGCAATTCTGACTGCTGGATGAGGATGCTTTGAATGCGTTCTCAAAGACTGGCATGGGTTCGTTACTCCGTGTGAAGTCCTAAATGGTTTGCAACTGTATTTTCCCTTGAAGCTGCGTGCTTCTCCTTCAGAAGTTGCTGTTTCTCCAGTTGGATATGAGAGAGGCTCCAGTGGCTGTGGTATGAGGTCTTGATTAGCAGTGCCCAGAGCCAGGGGAAATGAAGAGGAAAACGTGCCGGGGATCGTCTGCTCTGTCCCTTGGCCAGAAAGTCAAGAGCCGTTGGCTGCTGCCTGCTCTCTGTTGGCTTGCTCAGCTGCTCAAGCGTGGAGTCAGGAGGTTTCTTCACCTCCCCAGGGATACCATTTCACAGCTTTTACAACTCTTGCTGTTAAGTACATTTCCTGATGTTTGGAAATGACGTGAAAGAGATGAAAATCTGTCTTATCATGTCATTAGGATTCTCATTGGAAGCTGCAAGTCAGGGTTTGTATTACTAAATATATACAGGGCTGCCAAACCGAAGCATTCAGAAATGATGAGTCAGGTTGTCTGAAAATCATGGCTCACTCAGAAATCAAGAGCTTTTCAAAGTAATAAATGTCAAAGTGTTTTGGGGGTTTTTTTTGTTTGGGGTTTTTTTAACATCTGGATAATGAATAATTCGGATTCTGACTTGCACTTCTCCACATCAATGGTAGCTGGAATGTTGTGCAATTATCATTTTTTTCAGGTGAAAGCTGAGGTCTGTGAATTGATGTGAAGACAGGCATCGGAGCTTGGAGGAAAAGGCCAAGCATCAAGGCCTGGGTGGTAAAATAGTGAGAATGGAGAGGGTATGGATTTTATGCATTTTTCCACCTCTTCCTATTCTGTATGTATAGTCACCACAGTGCCATCCCTCGCCTCCCTGTCTCAAAGCCCCAGGTGACAGGGCAAGCAGGCTAAGGCAGCATGGGAGTGAAGGAGGACCAGAGGAAGGCTGGGGAAGGCATTTACAGGCTGTACAGTCGCTGTGCATGGGGCTTGTTCAGCAGCGTTGCTGAACGTGTGCATCAGTCCTTGCACAAGCCTGTCCCCTTTTGCCTTCTGCAGCCTGTGCTGCGGTTCCCCACCCGTCCTGCTGCCCATCCTGCCTTCCCCTGGGCACAGCACTCAGCATTGCCCCTGGGAGTATCCTGCTGATGGAGCAAAGCCTGTAGGAAGAACAGGAGGTCGGAAAGTGTGGAAGAACAGGAGGTTGGAAAGTGTGGAAGAACATGTTGTGTTGGTGGTCAGCTATCTGGGCATCTTCCAGTGGTGGGGGCTCCTGTATAGCCAGTGTCCCAGTTATGTCCATATATGACTGGCAGTTGTGGGAGGAGGTCAGGCCACCTCCCCTCTCACGTCTTGTATTAGATTCTAGAAAAGAGAGGGGACAGGAGGGTCTAAGAAATGGGGTCACAACTCTGCACTGTGATCAAGTGGGCAGAGTATATATTTTAGAAGTGCCTACGGACACATGTAGGCAACTAGTGAAGACATGTGAGAAGGTCACCCTTTCATCTCTGCCCCCATCCACACTGGGGAAGATAGATGCCTTTGCCTCAAAGAGGGTGGTTTGATGGAGGAGACTTGGGGACCACAGGTCTTGGGGCTGGTGGGAGTTAAAAGCAGTTGTGGCAAAAGGATTCTGGGCAGATTGGCCGAGAGAACATCTCCAAACACTTTCATGCCAAGAAGGAAGCTTGAAACGAGCTTGGGACAGAGACAGAAGCTTCACTGCATGGACTCTCACTGGTAACACATGAAGGTTTTAGCCCTGAAACAGTTTTTTAACTTGCCTTTGGTGTCAGATGTCCTTCTCCAGCTCTGAGCTCCCACGGCTGTGGTTGGCAACAGGTCTTATAAAAGTAGAGATGAGAGATTTTAGCGATGAGTTCAGGATTGCTCAAAACTTGTGACTCAGTTCCTCCAGTGCTTCCTTCCCCCCTCCTTCAAATGAGGGGTTTGTTCATCACCTGGTTTCTCATTTTCAAATGTTTAGCAGGGACTGGGGTCGGAGTCTCAGTTTTTCTACAACAGCGAGAAGTAAACTGGTTTCTTCTTAAAATATTCCTCTCACTTGATTCTAGGAATGAGATCTCAAGATCTTCTAATCACTGCAACAACAGTAACACCACCACTGTAGCCACGTCATCTGCCAAGATAGAAGAACATAGGAATAGTTGTCAATAAAGCCATTTTTGGAGACTGGCCAAGGTGTGCTGTGGTTAGACTGAGAGTGAAAGGCAGTTTTATGTATCTTCATCTTATCTGCCTCTGGACTCGGATGGGAAGCAGTTCCAGGCCTCCTAGTCATTACAGGCCTATCTACTTCCCAGAAATACCTTCTGCACAAGTCTTTCGTTCTTTCCCAAACACAAAATCTAGAAGAAAGAGGATGTTAGGAATCTTTATTAGAGTTTGGTGCTAACCACAGGTTTCTTCTGAACTATGTTCACCTTAAGAACTGGGTCATCAGGTTTGTAAATGCCAACAAAACTCTGGCCAATGTCTCCTTTAGCTTCTGGGATGTTGGTGTCTCCCAAACTTGGAGTGAAGGCCAGGCCATCGGTAGCTCAGACCTTCTGACTTGAGGCAGGAGGGCAGTATTACAGGTGAGTATTTCACCTAGAGCTGAGTCACCATTATTTTTAAGCTCTGTGAACACACTCTGGGGCTTGAGCACAAGTATTGTTATCTGATAGACGTATCTGAACATGTTGCTCTCCTTGGGGCAAGCCTTCTGTTTGCCACTTCTCAGGCCCTTTATGCTCACTTGTCACTAACCCTTTCTCCAAGGGGAAGGCACGGGTGGTGGTTTTGTTCAGCTCAGTGCTTCTGCCACTTCCCTGAACAGTGGAAATAATGTGCCTCCAACTGCCGCAGGAAAGTGGTCAAGTGTCAGGATAACGTTCCCTTTCACATGCTAATCTCAGTAGCTTAAAACTCAATTTTAAGTGGAGAAAAAAAAGGCAAGTGTGACCTTTAACCTGCTCATCTAGGCCTGGACTTCAGGAAAATCCTTCCACTTGTGGGAACCTTCATCACCAAGTTTCACTGGGGCTTCCTGCAGACCCACAAAAATTGCCACGTAGAGCCTGCATCTAAATTGCACCCTGGCAATTGAAGGCTGTCTTTTGTTTTTGCTCCTAATGAGCAAGAATTTCCCCTGCCAGCTCGAGATGCCTTCTCTAATCTGTTGCCCTGACTCCTTTAATTTTCCTTGCACTGCAACAATTTACCAGGGCCCCAAGTCTCCTGCCCAGGGCAGGAATCTCCCTGGTGCAGGCGGAGGGGAGTTCTGCTGGTGCTGAGCTGGAGGTGATGTAATCCAAAGCGGGGCTGTCTCTCAGCTATTTTGGTGGAACCCAGTAATTTGTCTGAGATGGAAAATCCCCAAACTGCAATCAGTGCCTGGGACACTGGGGTGGAAAATGACAAAGTTATAACATGGCTCATGGCCCCATGGTGAATTACTTGGTTTCTTCTTACAGACCTATTGGTGTTGGTCTGGACCAGCCAGTGTGACTCTAAAGGTATCTGGGACTTTGGTTTGTGTCTGTAGCCTCTGTATCCGGTGAAACAGAGGAAATGAAGCACCCATGGCCATGCTGACAATGGAGGCTTGCTAGACAAGGGTGATCCTTGGCTCCTCTGAAAGCATCTTGGGCAAAAAGCCAGCAACCTCCTCTTCTTTCCCATTTAGCCAGGCTCAGGCAGATGGCTTGGGAGGGATGGGCAGATGGTCTCTCCTCCCAGAAGGAAGGGACATGCCTCCTGGGTCAGAGGGAGGTCTCCAAGGAGCCTGTCAGCGGTGGCCAAATTTGGAGGATGACCTCAGGTAGGTGTCTCAGTTTTGGTGGAGCATGAGTGTATCGGGGGGACTCCTGAACACTAACAAATGGCTCAGGAGCCCCCAGCAGCAACTGGAGTTCAACACCAGGCAGCTGGGCCATAGTGTCCTGCTTTGGAGACTGGTTCCTAGGCAGATAGAAGGCGGGAGCAGGGAGGTGCCTGGAGCTACCCAGACCTGGAGTGAAAGCTTAAATGCAGCAAGCTTATTAGGGCTCAGCTGGGCTGGACGATGCACATGAGGTCACTCAGGGACTTTGCCTTAGTCCTCCACCCACCCGTGTCCTCAGGCTGGGGCCATGGTGAGCAGCTTCTAAGGGAGTGGAGCCTGCCTGATGTGCAGGACCTTGCAGCTGGGCTTGATGACAACAGGAAAAGGCACCCTGGTACAGCTGGCTGCCAGAACCAGAAAACTCCTGTTAGACAATACCTAAATCCTAGTTGAGGATGGGCAGTTGAAGCCCAAGCTGTTGTTTGTGCCACAACTTTCGCTTGTTCTTTGCTCCCAGTCTCTCCTGCTGGGCACTGCTGCCGTGAGCCAGTTGTTTGCAGGGCTGGGTCCACAGGCAGCAAGAGCCCCGCACCGATTTAGGGTCTTCAGGCAAAGGCCACACAGGCAACACATCTTGGTGTCCACATAGAAGCAGGATTCTGCAGCTTCTTTTTATTATCATAAAGTGAATCCGGTAGCTTTCTGAGATAGGGTCCAAGATAAGCCTGCAATGAACCTGAGTAGACAAGTAATTTTATTTTAATTGCTGTTGTAGGGCAGTAGAAATGAAAAACCATATGTCCAAGGGTATACACGCCCTCCTCCCGTGATTAGATACATATAATGAGATGGAAAGCTAATCTATCATATTTAGAATCAGTCAATTAGAGGGTTAGGGCTATAGATGCATTTAGCTTTAGCATTAGGGAGATATTTAAACCACATGCTGTACTTAGTCATTACCATGCTAAGTGATAGTAGATGCAGGTCAGCCTATATATGGGCCATAGTAATCAGCTTGAAGTATTACTAATTAAGCCTTTTCACCTTTGGGCTCCCTTCCATGCCACCATGTGTAAAATGGACCATTGAGGTCATGGAGAGATGCTCTTTAAAACCCAACACCCACAGTTTATTGTGGAGTGGAGACTGATTTGGCTTTCTCGTTCAGCCTCTGCTGCATGGAGAGAGTTGTAAACAAACAGCTCTCTTTCTTTATCAGATGATTTTGCTGCTTAGTTACCACCAAAACAAGCAGTGGCAGATGCCAGCTGGGCCGGTGGCCTGTCTGCCTGGCATCATCTGAAGCCCGTGGACCATCCAGGTGAATAAACCACGTCAGTGTGAGCGTGGCTCTGGCATCTCCCTCCTGGCAATCCTCGGGCTCATTTTTGGAGGAAGTCAATGAAAGCTGCAAACGCTGTAGTTACTCTGGAAAGCGGCTTATGTGATTAGGCAGAAGGGCAAAAATAGAAAAGCTCAGAAAGACAGGCCTAAAAAATTGTGTCTGCGATACAGCAATGGCCGGTGATGGCTCTGCTACCTCCCTCTGAGCTTCCTGAGGCGCAGCTGGGTGCCCTGAGGTCCTCAGCTGGCTCTGGTACCAGCTTGTTCACCACAGGAGTTCATGGACTTCCTCGGGCCAAAAGCTCTTAATGACTTTGTTTTTATATGAGATGGGGTTGATCCTGCTTTTAAGGTTCTTCTGTGTGGGGCTGGTGACGGAGCCACAGGCCACCTGGCTGCAGATGGTCAGGAGAACAGAGAGCTTTGCAATGCCTCCCAGCCCAGGAGAAAGACAGCAGGTGGCCGTGCAGAAGGAGGTGCAGCACCTCTGGGTGCTTTCCAGCCCAAGAGGAGCTACTTTTTTGGACCAGCTTCTGTCTCACAGTATTACTGAGACATTCCTGGGAGCATCCAGGCCCCACTTTGCTGAGCAACAACCGCCCTGCCCTTAAACCTTCACCTCTCCATTCTTTCCGCAGGGGCCAATTGCTCCACTTCTGCCTTCATTTCTGGTCTCCCAGGATCCTGAGTAAAATTGTCTTGCTTGCGATGGGTGAAGCTGAATATGTGCCCATAACAGCCCTTTCCAGGTACCTGAAAAGCCATCAACCCTGTCCCTCTGGGGAACTCTTTGCAAGCAGGCAGGAGCTGGCACAGGTCTTAGAGAAGGGTGCTCCCTCTCTGTCTCAGGAACTGGTCCTGCTCACCAGGAACTGGGAAAAGTCTCACGTTTGACATGACCTGGGACCGGGAAACGCTTTAAAACGTCCAGTATTTTCCAGGACCCAGGGCAAGCATTGCCCCAGCTCCTCTCAGCTGGCTGGGGCCAGCTGGTGAAGATTCCCCAGGGGAAGCTGCCAGGGTTGGGGCTTATGGAGACCTGCCCCAGGGAGGTGGATGATGCAATGGGCAGCGGCTCTTGCACTGCCGAGGAGCCAAGGCAGCTAGCTGGGGCCGGGGCACAGGCAGTGTCTGTGGCGGCCAGAGCAGGTGCTGAGTGGTCTTGGGGTGATGTGTGTCGTGGCAGCGGCTCTTCACCAGGCTCCAGGGGACTGCCAGAGCTATTGGCTTTCTTGGCACATCCCCAGTGTTTTGCTACCTGCCTTCCCATGGGCAAGGGGCTCTGTAGGTGGAGCACCATGTGTTACCAGCTACAGGAACTGCAATTGGTGGTTGCTCCTGTAACCCAGATGATATTGGATTTAGGCTGATGGGGAAGGTCAAACAATTGGGCAACAGTGAGGCCACGAATTTTTGTCCCATGAGCTGTGCTTTCCATGAGAGTAAAATCCTCTGCATGTTTGGGGTTTTTTCCCCTACTTTTTAGCCAGTGACCACAGGTCTTGTAGGGACTTTCCATCTCCCACTCATCTGGTGAGCAGGTCAGGTCCAGCTGCATCTTGGCACTCGCAGGTTAGTCAATCACTGGACAGGTCTTTGCAAATCCACATTAAGTCATGCCAGCCATGGACATGCCTCTCTCAGCACCTACATGATCTTTGTATTGTCTTGTTTATCCTTCACCCTTTCCTTTTGTGTTTTTTGCCCATCTGTGATCCTCCTCTGGCATTCCAGCTCCCTGTTTGGGGAGGAGCCGTGTTGTACCGAAGGGAAAGTATAAAAGTGATCTCTGGAAAGCTGATTTTATCACTTCTTGTGCCCGTCTTTTGCTGGGGGGGTGTGTTGGTTTGTTGTTCACTTACCCAGCTTGCCAAGCTACTCCCGTGCTCTGTCAGCACTTGCAACTGGGGTAAATAATCATGGCTCTGCCCATCTGCGTAGGGATGTGGCCACTGCGGGTCTGCGTCATGTCAGCAGAGTCTTGCAGCAGCTTCGAAATGCCAGCTTTGGTGATGGCATGGCCGGGAGCCCCCTCCACCTCTGATGGGGAGGGCAGGTTGGTGCTGGTCCTACCCAGCACCATCCTAGGGCCGGAGATGCTCACCTTTTCCCGTGAAAGGAGGCAGGTGCTCTCAGCACAGGGAACTCCTGTTATTCCCACCCTTCCTCGGGTTGCTCCAGCAGAGCAGCTTTCAGCTCTGTGCACACACAGCTCAGCCCCACCAGCTGGGCTCTGCCGGCTGCCCACACTGGCACAGTGGGTGAGAAGGGCGCAGGGAGGGTGGAAAGACTTGTGCAATCAAGGAACCTCCTTAATCTCCACCATGTCATGGTGTGGGGATCCATACGATCCACTACCATTTTTTTGTGACCGTTTGGTCTGTTTTCCTCCATGAGCTTTGCTGGTTTTCCACAGGCCCCAGAGATATCCCACCAGCCCTCCTCTAAGCCATGACCCATCTGTGATAGCCAAGATCAAAGAGGCTGAAGGAGTCCCACGCATCAGAGACCCTCAGCTGACACCTGTCTCTGCCAGGAAAGATGAAGATTTCTTTGCCAGCTGGGTATTGTGAAACAATGGCCATACAGTGAGCAAGAGGGTGGAGCCAGCAGGAAACACATTTGTGTTTTAAATATGGGGTGAGAGCCTGGATTTTTCAGAAGTAAACTTTGGGTCATGGTTTTGGGAGGTGCTGGGGTTGGGTTGGGTTTCTTTCCTGTTTGCTTTCTTCCATTGCATCTCTAGGTCTCATTCAAGAGGTCTGAATTTCTGCAGGGTGTGCGTAGTCTGGGCTCCACGCTTGTGTTCCTTGTGAGGGCAATGGAAAGCTCACCCATGACCTGAAGCACCACTGGGTTTTGCAAAGCCTGAGCCCAGCAAAGCCCTATGTGAAGCATTGCATGACTCTTTTCAGTGCCTCCCAAGTGAAGAGAGCAAGCAAACCCTCTCCTAACTACCTGCTGAGGGGATCTTGGGGGGAAATAAAAGGCAAGAGCCATGCCCAAGCACCAACCCAGCCACTGAGCCCAGAGCCAAGGTGATGTGAGTATCATGGGGACTGCAGCCTGGCACTGTGAAATGAGGGCTGAAGGCAAACCTGCCCCGTGTCAGCAACTATTGCAGGCTGTGGGGACATTCAGCTGCTGCTTGGCCATTCAGCCCTGTTACAAGGCTTGGCTTAGGAGGGGATTGCATTTCTTGCAACATCACCTAGTGAAGTAATGTGGGTTGCCAGCAGTATTTGTCTACCAGGACACACAGCCAACAACCTGTCTGTTTGTCCTGGCCTCCTGCCCGGCGGCCAGTGCTGAGCGTGCTCCCGTCCCTGCGGGATGGAGACCCGCGCTTGCCATAGGAGAAGTCATCTTTTCAGCTGAAGAAAGCCCAGAGGCCAGTCTTGTGGGCTCCAAGCTACAGAAGCTGAGCGGGTGCCCCAGCGCCGGGGTGGGCTGCCTGCTCGCTGCGGTCGCTGCTTCCCTTTGTCCCAGGCTGTTGCGCCGTCGCCGACGGCAAGGCAAACATTGCCAGAAGTACACTTTACTCCGTCCTTGAGAGCTGCTCCTGAATCACTCAGTATTTGTTGTGATTACAAGGCTTTTCTTATCAGAGCTTTTTACTGCTTTGCCCTTCTGTTTCCCCCTTCCCGTCACACCGTGGTTCGTCTCCCGGCCTGCTGGGTGTTTACGAGCTCTGTTAGCAAACCGTGGGGGTTTCCACCCCAGCCCTGTGAGCCAGGCAGGCTTGACACCCCCAACGCCTTCCCGAGGCACCTGTTAGAGCTGACTAAGGGCTCTACCTCACCGTCCCGTGAGGATTTCAGCACAGCACCCAGCATGTTTCTGGCTCCTGCCCACCCGCCCTGCGTGTTGGCATTGTTGTTCCCATGGTGCTCTGCTCCTTCTCATCCCTGGCTTGTAGATCCAGGTTATCGGTGCAGAACGCCGCTTGCCTCGCCGGTTGGGAGGCTGGCAGCAGAGCCAACACCTCTGGCATCTCACTGGGCAGGCAGCAGGGCAGCAAGGGCTCGGGAGAAATCCACCCTCTGGCATGAGTCAGGGCCCTCTGCACCCGCTCAGTCAGCCTGGCCTCTTCAACACCCCTGTCAGTTGGGACTGGCAAATCAATCCTCCCATTTTGGAACAGGAATAAGACAAAGCAGGCAACTAGAGTTGCCCAAGAAGCCAAAGATGGGTGCAAATGGATGAGAGGCTGCAGAACATACATAGTTTTTTTCCAGTTAAATCTCTCCTGGGACATTTCTGCCCTCTGCATCACCTTGGATGCCCCCAGCATGCTCCATTAGTAAAATGTTTCCGAGGTGTAAAGGGTGAGTATCCCAGAAGCTCCAAAATGTGCCCAAACACCGTGGAGGTGGAGATGCCCAGTGTCTTGTTTGGCTCCGCTCCACAGCCTGAGAAGGATGGGAGAGAGTGTGAACCATGGCTGCCCTCCTGGAGATGGAGGGTCTCAGGTGGCTCCCGGGCCACCCTGACAGGAATGTGCTCAAATTCTGGACATGGCCCTGACCCAGGAGAAACCTCACAGGGAGTTTCCAGCTGTCCTCAGGGATGGTGGGTGGGTGCACCCACTGCCCTACGAGGCTGGTATGAGGAGCATACGTTTCGAGAGCTGTGGTCACGCTCCTGCAGCATCCAAGAGCTGCCACCAGGGCCTGGGTGTGATGGGGGGTGGGGAGTCGTAATGCTTTGCTCCCTGCCCCACACCGTAGTGTTGGCTACACAGCCCCCTTTCCCCATCCCCACCATCAGGGAGCCTGAGCAAGCTGAGGCTGCCTCCCTGCCAGCATCAGTTTACTGCACTCATGTATTTATGCTGTACCTGATTAAAGTTCTGAGAGAGGCAATTATGGGATGCAGGGTGTATAAATAGGAGGTACTGGGGTGTTGCAGGCTGGGGAAAGGAGCTACTCAAACTTGTTGGAGAGTATCTGAGTGTGTCTTCGGGGCTTCCTTCTGCGTTTCTCACACCACCTCATTCCAAGCCTGAGCCGATGGGTCACCTTCATGGAACAGTGATTTCCAGTAGCAGTTCATGGTGGTCAGCACTGGACTGGAGGGGTATTTTGTGTCTTCCCTCCCTCGCAAGGATATCTGAACCCTCTGGAGAGCCTGGATCTCCTTGTGTAGGTGTCCAGGCAAAAGCAGATTCTGGAAAACCATGGCCAAGTGGGCTTTGCTTTTAGAGTTTCTGTTCACTCCAATTTTATTTCCAGGGCTTTTTTTCAAATTACAGTAGTGAAGTAATGAAAGATAATAATATGAAGGCAAGGTGACCCCAGCCCAGCAACAGGGCACTGAGCGCCCCTCTCGCATCTCAGGGCTTTTCTTGGTTTTGAGGATGGTTTGATTTGTATTTTCCTTTCTCTCCTCCTCAGAAGTCAGCTGTCTGTGTGCCATGCTGGCTTCCATCTGGATGAATCCAGCTTTTCTTACTGCTGCCCCACCTTCCTATCTCCTGGAGCTACAGCGTGGTTGAGACATGGTATTCATGTGCATATACATGTTGTATACAGAGAGATTCTCTATTAATCTTAAATGCACTTTGATCAGAAAAGTAATAACTTGCTGGCATGAATTACTTTACAAATTTTGCTTTTGTGGAGGGAAGCTTCTTGGCTTGAGCTTTTCCTTCCTAACAGAAACAAGTTATATCTGACAAACTAACCTTGCTGCTTTTGCTCACAAAGCAGTAATTTACTCTTCAAGCAGCAGCATCACAACTTATCATCCCCACAGCACCATTTATTCAGCAGCACAGTAATTTGGGAGGATAACGTGGGGCGCAAGCGATGGGGTTATTATCTGCTCTGCACTGTCTGGCAGGACTTCCCCCTTCTCTGTATATTTTAGGACACATAAACTAGTGGGGAAATGTTTTTCTTCATGTGAGGAAATGGAAGTCGCCACAGGACCAAATTTATCGCACAGAGTAGCAGCTACAGCTCCCAGTAGATCCAGTGGAAAATAGTTGTAGCCCAGCAAATTCCACTTTGGCCCGTACAGCTGCGGAGCTGTAAAACACTTGGATGTTTCTCTGCACAAAGCTCCTGTAAAGGCTTCCTGCAGCCTTGACTCCTCGCCAGCCCAGCCTCCACTGCTGCCTGAGCCCAGCCAGGACTTTCCAAAGAAAATCCTGTCAAAACCTCCCCAGTTTCTCTGGGTTGTGTTTTGTGCAGCACTCCGATGTGAAAATATTGATTCTGGACTTTAAAGCAGCTGCTTTGTATATTCAACCAATTCCACGGTACCAAAGTTTGGCCTGAACTGTCCTTGTCTGGTTCCTTTTTTATCTTCTTAATGCAGCCTTAAAAGCGCAGTGAGTATTGACATTAGGAAGAGCCAAATATAACAATGATGCAGCATAAATCCTTTAACCAGCCAATATTGTCCATCTTGGCTACACGCAGCTTTTTTTTTTTTTTTTTTTCTTTTCCCTTTTACCCTCCACATTGTATTTAAAATGGAAAATTTTTAAAAGGCCATTTCAGGAGAATTTTAAGCATTTATGCAGAAACAGGGAAAAGTCAGGCAGAGCTGTTTGCTGATGAAAAAATACCAAACCCCAAGGAGTGTTTGCAGTACGGTGATGTTGCTAGAGGCGATCTGGGAGGTGCTGAGCTCTGCTCAAACCAGATCCTATTGCTCTCCCCAGCACTGAAGGAGCTTTGCCCCAGGCCAGGTCCCTGCTTCACCCCTCGGTGCGGAAGCTCGGCTGTTACATCTGCAGCCAGCGGTGAGGGATTTGGTACAGGGGCTTCAAAAACAAGGGACCAAACTCCCGTTAGTGTGAATTAGCACTCTGTGGGCATCAGCCCCTCTCTAGCAAGGCATCTCAGCCCATGGCAGGGGGCTGCAGCATCAGCTCCAGCAACTGCTTTGATTTCTTCCAGGATCATTGCAAAGGGCACATCCTGGCCTCTGTTGTAGAGACCAAGGACTTGATGCTGCCCAGCACCATCAGGCAGGGGGTTTCAGTCTGTCTCCAGAGGTCTCAGAGGTCCGGGGCGTAACAGGCCAACCGGGAGGTTGGAGAACTGCATCTCTGCTTTGCATCTCTGACAACAACCTTCAGCTGCTTTAATTGTACTGTCTGCTTCCCTCCTTCCCAGCCTTGCAGTCAGCAAATGAAAGTGAGGGAAAGGCATAATCAGCTGTGAGTGGCTTTATAGTCTTCTGCTGTGCCTTTCGGGCTGGCTGTAGCTCGGCAGCCCCACACAGGGAGCTGACTGCTCACCCTCACTGCTCTGCCTTTCTCAGGGCCTGACCCAGCCGGGGCACTGGTTTCACTCCCAAGTCCCCCAAGGACTGAGGTATTTCTTTGACTATTCTCATTCTACCTGCTAATAACTTGAAGAAAAGAGACTCAAAGCATGCTGGGCACAGATGGACCTGCTCATGAATTTCTTTGCCTTGGGTTTTTCAGCAGTTTATGTGAGAGCAAAGATTTTCCTGGGGCTGAAGCTGGAATGGTTTGTTACAAGGAGCTGAAGCTCATCCCTTGCTCACTGTTTGCTAGGCCCCAGTCAAAGCTCTTTTTCATTTGGTTAACATTGTCTCAGCTCTTGCCTGTGCCCACTCTGACTGTGATTCAAGTGGAAGAGTGTTTGGAGGCAGCCTGGCCCCATCCTCTGCTCCTCAAGCTCCCTAGCCTAGTGCCAACTCCGGCAAAGCAACCCCAAGAGGGACTCCAGTGGTGAACTGTTTTGGCAAAGCTGCAAATAATTCTCCCTGCTGCTCCACAGCCCTGCAGCAAAGAGATCTGTGCACCAAAAGCCCTTTGCCCTCGCTCAGTGGTGTCTGTCCGAGTAAGGTGCTGTGCTGAGCCAAGCTAAAAATCTAAACCCTGGATGAGAGAGCATCAAAGATACATCTGCTTTAATTTGGAAGTGTTTTGGCATCTCTGAATCAAAACCTTTCCAGAACTTGTTCCCACTTGAAACTGGGCACATTGTGTAACTTTTCCCAACAACTGGGCACCCGTGCTGAACCATGGGCATCTCCCACTGTTGCACTTCCCACCACTGCTCTGCACTGGTCGGGGAGACACACTGCACCAGAGGGCAGGTGAAGAGACAGTGTGCTTTTTCTCTTCCAGCTCTCCACGTGCCACATCAGCACAAGCCAGACCATAATTTTTCAACTGGCCTTAAAGACAAGGCATTGCAGCACCTGCCATGGGGTCCGGACTGTCACTTCTCCCTGGAGCAGGACCGCCTATGTCCAGGTAGCACGGGAAGGCAGCCTGACCTGTCCCACCACCTCTGCACCTGCTTGATGCTAAAGGAAAAATGTAGTGTCCCTTGCCAGCTGCAGCCTGCTATTATCTCTGCTTGCCAGCACTCTGTCCCCTTACTTGGTCCAAGTCTTTTTAAAAGGCTGAAAGTTGCAGCAGGAGGGTAAAAGGTGGGAGGCCATGGGCTGAGCACCCGAGTGTGGCTATTTTGGACACAAAGCAGACAGAGCAGTAAAGGGATGGCTCCTTTTGGTGACATGGCCACGTATGTCTGGGCCCCCCCAGGGGGCACTGGGGATGTCTCTGCTGCCACTGATGGTCTTTGTGGGAATGTGCTGGAGCTGGGGTTGACGTGGGGGCTGTGCTGTCCCCATCACCAATTTTAGATTGGTGAAATCCAAAACCTTTCCATATTGCATACTGGTGGCTCATGCAGCTCTGTAGGATGGCAGGACCAAGGAAGTACCAAAGGTCGGTCGTAGACTTCCCACTGAGCCCAGTGGCAGCTTTGTGGAGAAGCTGGTAGGTCTTGCAAGGCTGCATCCCACTTCTGTGTTTGGAGGAGAGAGAGGGAAAAAGATACAGTTTTGTTTCCAACCTCTTTGGCTCTGTCACAGAGATGGAAAACACTGAAAGAATAAAGCCAGGGGGTAGGAAATCTCATACAGATAAGACACGCGGTGTGGCCTCTGAATCTGGGAGCTGCTGTCTCATAAACTGCTGCTGCAGGGGGACTGGGTCTTATGCACACTGGGTACCTTTGCAAAAGTGTTCTCAGGAGCATCATGGGACATCTTTTCTCTCTCCAGCTCATTTTAAGAGGTGAGGAGCTGACAGGAGCCTGCCTAGCGTGGATCTTCACAAGCAACTGGCCAGTGTGCTGTGGGCAGCCTGGAGCGGCTACAGTTCAGGACAGGTATTGCTCTCTGTTTGGCTCACGCAGGGGCAGCAGGGGAGAGCTGAACTTCAGATAACCTGGTAAGACTAAACCAAGATCATCTGAGAAAAGCAGCCTGGCTTTTGACTGCTGCCAGTCCCGGCTAAAGCCGGAGCAGTCCCAGCACAGACAAAACAGCTCACTGGGCTTTGTTGCCGCCTTTTGTCTGCCTGCGCTCGGTTTTCCGCAAGGGTGGTTCCCCTGCTCCCTGTAAAGCTCTGCAAAACCTGCATATTGCTGCAAAACGTCAAGAGGTGAGCCAAGAACCAGAGCTCACAGGTCACTTGAACTGAAAGCAGAGGTGAGGGTTGTTCCTGTCCCCACACGGGGATTTACCCTTCTGGGGGGCTATATATTCACCCTGAAATGGTGACAGCAGGGAAAAAAATCTTCGAACTGAAAAGCTCCTGGAGAAATCCCAGGTGGTCCAGGCTACTTGCTTGGGACAGAGGAGCAGCAGTATTTGAAGCTATTTGTGCTCTGTCTGAGTTCGTGCTGCTTTCGGCATTTGGTAGAAGAAAGTCTGAAGCTTGTTTAGGCTGCAAGTCTATCCCAGCAGTTTATTTTTATCTGAGACGTCTTGTAACAGCACAATGGTGTTGCAACACTACAGTTCTTGTTTGTGGTTCCCCTGTACTTTGGTACTGGAGTAAATGAAGGCTCCTGACAGGGGTTCATTGTGCTAGAAAAGGCAGAGATGTTGCAAGAGACTCCCTCCCCAGAAGGCAGCGTCTCAGTGAAAAGACCTGCAAAAGCAGAAAGGAGCTGGCTTCATCCAGCCTGCTGCCAATCAATGTTGCCCAGGGATCTGGGTCCTCATTCCAGCTCCATAGACCCACTGTGGCATGAGCCACCTACACTGCTGCATGCTGCCCAAGTGACCCATGGACCATCTCCTTTGAGGGAATGGTGACGAGAGGCTTCTGCCACGGGTTATGCCTCCTTCCAGCTCTCCTTCCAGCCTTGCTGTTTCTTGCAACCACTAAAGGCTTGCACAACTGCTTAGCTTTCCCCTCCATCCTCTCCATGAGCATGAACCACACCTCTAAAACAGTCTTTCTAGCACCAGCAGTGTCATCGCAACTATTTGAAGTGACAGCGAATGGAGACAACACGGGACCAGGAAGGATACAAAGATGAGCTCGGCAGGCTGAAGGGAAATCTAAACCTACAACTCAAAACTGTAACCCAACCTGTTGGCAAAGAGCAGCCTCCACAGTCCAGCTTCTTACCCGGTATAAAAGATGAAACGTCAAAGGAATGAGGATCTGGCCTCCTTGATTACTCTCCCTTCACTTGCACGTACTTTATGCCCTTGTAAGTCCATTAACTCCTGACTGGGGTAATACAGAACAGAATGAGGTACCTGATCTGCTCCTTTTTAGGCAACACAACCTGAGATTATGGCTGTTGTAGCTTGAGACACCTACACTGTAAATCCCTACATGTTGGTTCCCTATCTCCTCCTCAAGTTTTATGGGATGCTGAGAGCTTTCTGCGTGTTTTATGATTTCATGGAAGTTGCTTGACACATCAATACAATAATTAATTATCTTGGCTACAGGGTAGGCAGCAGCTCAGGCAGCCCAAGAGCAAACAAGGTCAGGATTTCAGCAGCAACCCATTTAGAGAACTTGCTGGGGCTCAAGCAGAGCAGCCATGTCTCTCTGATTTTTTATTTGGATCAGTGCTCTTTTGCCTTGTTCGCAAGTTCTGTCCTGTTGCTGAGGCCAGAGTAAAGCTGAACACAGAAGACTACGGCAGTTGACACCGCTCCATACAAGGAGCAAGGATTAGGGCAGGATCAGCGTTTGGCTCACAAACATACAGTCGCTACAAAACAATTATTGACTTAAAATCCCTTTGCCGATGTCCCAACTTTCATTTGATGATGTTAAAAGGTCAGAAGGAAAATTAGAGCTCTTTTGCCCTAATCCCTTTAAGTGCTAAATTCATGGAAAGCCATTGAACCAACAATTTAGATTAAGGCAATAGCTTCAGATGATGGAGAAACTCTGATCCTCAAAGGATGACTGAATGAAATGCGGCTTTTCAGAATGAGATTGGAATTGCCCTTGGCCTCCTGCTACAAAGATCCTCCCCGCTGGCTCGGTAAGTGAATAATCCAAGACTACCATGCTTATTGCAGTGCTCAGCTCTGCCACATGCCCTTAGATCCCTGAGAAAGACTGAGCGGTAACAGTAAATATAGGGGAGAAGAAAGATCCGTGTCAGAATGGCTCCAAATTAATCTGTTTCCCGAACAAATCATTACTGCTATTAGGGAATAGCATTTATCAAGTTGGTGCTGCTGCTTTTTACAGTCCTTGGTAGGGCTGAAATACCTTCCCCCCCCACCCCCCTTTTCTCCTCCCTATGTAGCCATTATCCAAACTTTCTCTGGATCTTTGGGGTGCAGAGTGAGGATGCCCTTATGGAAAGGAGAGTAGTCCTCTCTCCATGGGCAGGAGCCCAGTGAGCACCAAGCATGGCAAGACAGCAGATGCAAAGATGAACCCAAAAGAGGGCTGGAGGGTGGTGTGGCTCCTTTCTCCCCCAACCCTGGGTCCCAGACCCTGTTCCAGCTGAACCCCGTCAGTGCAAGCAGGCGATAATCCAACAGACTGCGAGATGGTAGATAGGATCTTGTAGAGTGTAGTAATTTTTCAGCCAGCTCGTTTCCTTGGTGCTCTGTTGATAGAAGAGCTTTTACTGCACATACAAGCCTTAGCAGAGACAAAACTCATGTCTCCTCTTTTAATAGGAGAATTGACAGATATGAATCTGTCAGCAAAATATATTTTCTATGTGTGGCCCTGGGTAGGAAAAGAGCCCATCCCTGCAGCTATGCTTAGCAAGCAAGGGGAGGTTCTGGGCACAGGAGCCCAGCTTCATGCCCTCTGCAGCAGGGAGCAGCCAGCCAGCCTGCACCGGGACTGGATATTGAGAGAGATGCCCGGCTGTACCCCTAAAACCAGAGCACCCCAAAGGGCTAAGCTGATGACATGTCCTATTTGCTTTCTGAAGAGCGCAGACTGGCACAACCATCTCTGCCCACCTGGCTGGAGCAGAAGGCACTGGAAGGGAGAGGTAGTTTCCTCTCCGAAGCCCTGCTCAGGACAGGAGAGGAGACTGCTCAAAGAGAAGACCATCCTGGACTTTCACACTGAGCCTGAGGTGTGATGGATAGCGGTGTGTGGATTTCTATGGCACAGCCCCTATAAAATTATAGTTTTGCTGTTTTTATTCCCATATGAAGTGGCCCTTTGTGATCTAAAGCACAAGTTATCCATCCTGGTGAAGGAGGAGGACCCTCTTATTAGCAGCAGCAATGGGTTAAATTCCCACGTACCACTCTTGCACAGCAGTTCCAGCTCTTGGTTTCAATTTTCCTTTTTCTTTTGAGTTTTAGATTTTCCTAGGAAATTTCTTGTCCTGAGAACAGTTCAGTGAAGCATGTTTTCCATGACTGGTTCCTTCAGAAATGTTATTACTGGCCTGGGATAATTCTTATACAATAAGATTAAGTTTCTCTTGCTGGAAAATTCAGACACTACAAATTTTTAATATCAAAACCCAAACAAGTAATAACAAGTAATTTCCTAAGAGCTTACTCAGTCTGGCACTGGTAGTCTTTCATGGGAAAAATGCTTCATTCCAGTGTGTGTGTGTGTGTCCATTTTTAAGGAAACTAATGGCAAATGGGGTGAAAGGAAAAACATACAAGGTAATTACAACCCCGCACTTATCAACCTGCTTCTAACCATTCTTTGGAGTGGTAGGTAAACATGCAAAGTGCTGAACCACTCTGTATTTTTATGCTGCTTTGAAGTGTGAGTTCCAATGAAATTTTAACTCACAACACTTCAGCATTTCCATAACTGACGAGTGCTGGTGTCTTTGGGTGGCAGCCACCCAGAAAGAAGTCCAAAACAGATGACCTAGTTGGAGATACTGTGTCCTTAACCAAGAGAAGAGATGGGCAAAGGAGGGAGCTGTCAAAGGCTCACCAGGCAAGTCTCACGTTGGTCCTTCTTGTGTAGTATGGGATGGATATTCCCACCATGCAACCACCAGTGCTCCAGGGTGGCATCTTCAAAGCACAGACAGGTTCTCAGTTTGCAAAAGGGGAACCAAGGTCCTTGAAGTTTTTCAGAGGTAATCTTTCAGGGATGTGTTAGTCAGGGCATGCTCCATGCTTCAACCAAGCATGTTTGATTTCACACTCCCCCTTTTCTTCTGACTGCAGCAGATAATCATGTATAAAGCAGTGTGGCAACGAGAGGTGCTGGGTGTCGACACTTGGGAGCCTCTGCCATCAGCAGATGCAGGTGTTGGCAAGCACAGGCTGGCTTCTAAAAATATCCCGCATGCTTTATTCTTGTTTCAAAGGCCATTAAGTATTTCTGTGAGAGTCTTTTTCATCTTCAGCATGGAGAACTGCCTAATACTCCCACGCATCCTTTATAATCCCCTGAATCTCAAGTTCTTCCAAATGGGAATATCTGGGCTGCAGATCTGTGCAACAAAAGCTTTAGTGCCATGCAGCAGCACCAAGTAATATGGACAACGAACCTGAATTTCTTCTCACTTTGGCTGTCCTTACAACACTGTCATTCTACTGAGGGCAGGCTGTGGGTTTACTTCCCATATCTGTAAAGAGCACAATCAAATCCAATTACTCTTCACATGAGCGTAATCCAAACACTCATCTTTTTAATGCAGAATATTTTGGTCTGCTTCATAAATAACAATGAAGTATTGCAAGGTAGTATCAGCTCACCCATAGGCACTTTACCAAACCCAACTTACAACTGTACAGAAGCAGGAGAGACCAAGGGCCAGCCTTAAAAACAAAAGCACGTTGCTTTTGTCTTGCTCTGGGGCTGCTGCTGCATTTCCAGCATGTGTGCTCTGTCATTCCTAGCAGCCCGGCTGTTTTAGTCATCCTAATGTGTTTGCTTAGGCACTGACATTAGTGTCAAAAGCACTTAATGCAAAGGAGACTTCCCAGGAGTGTAGTGGTCGCTGCCAGAGCGATCAGTCTTGTGCTGGGTGTATATACACTGCGCAGCATTTACTATTGCGAGCTGGATGATGAATTGCCCACAAATTCCAAGTGTAGCTCAGAGGTCCACTTCCCAGCAGGCCATCTGTGAAAAGCTGCTATGCCCCATATTGGGTGCCTGTGGGTCCTCCCAGCTCACATCAGCCTCCGATGACAACAAATCTAAGCCAAGGATGGAAATACTTATTCTTGGCTGATGCTGCTATCTCATTTTGAGATGATATTTTAAACCAGTATCACTGAAGCTGTGATACACTCCTGCCTTGGACTCTGTTTGTGAAAAATGCTGTTTCCCATCAGGCTAATTAGAGCTGGGTAACTGTGGGTGAGGTTCAGCCCCTGGTGAAGTGTCTGACCCCTTTCCCAGCCCCTGGCAAACACTCTGCCTGGCTGCCTCTAGGGCTGGCCGGAGTTTTTCCCATGCCCTCAGCTCTTTTTCAGTGCAAGCAGCTGGGTTTGGAAGCACAGCTTTAAACTAGGCTTGCCTAAGCTTAGCTGTGGGTTTTGGGGTGGAGGATTTAGCCAAGAGCCTTCCCGTGTGACCCCATCTTTTTAGTAAGCAACTGCAAGGCTCTGTCTTTGGGCTCTCCTTAGGCAAATGAAGAGAGACCTGACTTGATCACTGCTTTAAGAAGCCCTTTTTGCTTCATGATTTGTTTGCTGCTTTGATTATTATTTTTATTTCAAGTTTCTGTGTCTTTGATGTAAAGGAAACAGTTACGAGGAATTTGAGCTGAGCTGTGTAGGTGAAGTAATTGGAGATTACATTTAAATCTGCTGCTGGAGTTTTGAAGGTAACAGAGTAACTTTTGCTTTCTAATCTCTTCTTTCCCCTTCGTAGCAGAAAATGAGATTTCTGGGGATTCCTGGCCACCAAATCTCACCGGAGATGGGCAAATCCTCTCTGTGTGCATCTGGTACCTATCAGGAGGTGCTGCTTCACTGGCATTCACCTTCTGCAGATCAGCTCTGTCTGCAAAGGTGCCTCTAGCATCCACAGCCTTCCTACCACGCATGCTCCTTTCCCTGGCGGCAAATACTCACTAGCTGTAAAAATTAAAACATAATAATAGCATTAATATTAAAAAAAACCCCGAACACTGCTGTAGCTCAAGCTTTTTTTTCTATGGGTTCCAATGCCAAACCCTTACGTCTGGAAATATCCAGAGCAAAGTCATCCTTACAGATGCCAGAGTCACCCTAATAGGGGCTGAATCAAAACCACACTTCCCTGCCCTTGCGTTGTACCTCTATGTGGTGCTTATGGGCCCTTCAGAGACTGGCAATGACCGGCTCCAGCTCGCAGGGCATGGTGGATCTGGAGGGTGGAGAATCCCCTGCCTGCACAGGAGCTTTCCAGAGGGAGCGTGGAAGCGGAGAGGCTGGTTTGCCCTTCCCACATGCCAATTTACTGTAACACAAGGCAAGTCACCCCATACGCTATCATCAAAGTGGTGGTATTTATTCCAGGGGATTTTTGGGGTGGATTTGCCTAAGGCTGGTGCCTGAGCTGAAGAGACCATTAATTAGAGCAAACAATATTGGCTTTCAGCCTCTTTTAAGAAACTGAGGATTATTTTAAAGAGACAGATCCCTCAAAGGGCCTTGTGCCAATCTCCTCGCCGTGCCAGGAGGGTCCAAGCCAGCCTGGCTCATCCCATGCCGGGCTGCACCTCCTGCTCTAATGAGGAGTTAACGTCCCCTCTACAAATCTGCCGTTTCAGGATGAGGGGAACTGACTTTCCTTACACACATCTGTCTGAGGCAGAGGGAGAATACCACGAACAATTACTTGCAACGTGAATATTGCAAATGCTGTTGGAATCCCAAATCCTACAATCCTTCATCCCGCAGAGAAGGGGTGAGAGCTTCTGCTCCCCCCCAGCTGGCTGCCTGCGTTGAAGCCAGTGCTTTCACACTGCCAGGGAGCAGAATTAGGAGTATTTGGGTGCAGAGAGGATTTCTGCAGCGGCCGCGTCTCGGTCACCACGTGCCTCGGCAGCTGAAACGCGGAACTCCTCAAAGGCCACGCCATCAGATTTCCTGGCACGGTGCAATTCCCCAGACCCTTGGCATTTTGTAGCTCTTGGAAAAGGCTTCTTGCTCACGGCTTTGTTAGTGTTTGATGCTTTAAAAACACTAAGCAGACACTACTCTCCTAATCCTGCCAGACTTGCAATGAAGCAGATATGTAATCCTTCACGGGTATTACATTTAATAGCAATAAAGTATATTTAAGAATTACACTGTCAAATGCCTGCCTAAGCAGAGTAAAATATTCTTAATTTTAATTTCTTCAGAAATCTATTTCCAGTTGTTATTGCCTGTAAAAGCCTCCCCTGCAAGCGTGGGAGTAGAGATGAGAAAAATCAGCAACAGGCAGTCCCAGATCATTCTTTTCTGGACACTTGTGAGATAAACATTTCCCTGTAATGTACAACCATATTCACACGCATTCAGGTATGCTCTACACAACTGCTTTTTTATGCCTAACAGCAGAAGCAGATGTATATTCAGGGACACCCCTGTGCATAAGGAAAAACCCCAAGCTGCACGATACATATTCATGCCAGCGGAAGGGTTTTGGATGGGTGGGAGGGAGGTGTGCTGGGGGCTAGGGGAGGGAGGAGGTGGGAGCCATGCTACAGGCAGGATCAACCAGCTCTGGGAGCATCCCTATGGAGATGTGAGCAACAGATGGGGAGAGGGGGTTGAATAAGGAATGGGGGGCACACCCCTGAGGAGGGGAGCAGCAAAGAAAAGTCCCCGAGCCTCTGGTTTTGGATTCCCTTCTAAGTTGGGAATTGTAACTCGGATTTGGTTGGGGTTTGGCCCAAACACAGGGGCAAGCAGCTGGGTGTCCCAGCTGAAAATCAGGTTTCTCAGCTGAGTAAATAGCTGAGTTAACTACCTAATTTAACAATAATTACAGCAAGTGATTAAAAGCTTTAACTCAGTCTCTGCTATTAGCATGAAATGGATAAAAGGTCCTTTCTCAGGCCTTGGTCCCCTAGCTCTGTGGTCAGAAGCCCTGGTGCAGACAGGGGAGGTGAGGTGGAGCTGCTGCAGTGGTGGCACCTAAGGCACAGTTCATGGCAGGGGAGGTCCTGCAAAATAAGTCTTCAGGTTGAGGGGAAAAAAAAAAAAAAGGAGGAAAACCCCCAGCTACACTGGCCATGAGCTACGTGGCAGGATGTGGTGGGCAAAACATGGAATGGCCGTTTCAGATGCGGAGTGACTTTTCTCCAAGCAGCAGTTCCCATCCTCCTCCCACCAGCTGTGGCACAAGACACCAGGAGTCAGGAGCGGAGAAGCACCTCAGAGGTGAGACCTGCTGAAATCCAGCTTGTTTAGAGCCTGTTGCTTCTTATCAGGACACTGGGTAAACAAATCCTACCTGACATGGCTCCCCTCTCTCACCTCCACTCACCCCCCCCTCAGCCTGCCTGGTAGTCAGGCAAATACACGGCTTTACTCTGGTTTACATGAAGACTTTTTTTTCGTCTGACAAAATGAAGCCTGTGGTATCACCCGGATCCATCTAGCAACCAGCACAGGAACTGCCTGAGACCACAAGCTAATTAAGGAGCCTTTAGTTTTTGCCAGCGATATGGTAAAGTGCTGACTCTTGAGATGAGAAAACCTGGAGAAAGGTGACAGGGCTTTCCATGCTGATCCACCCTCCCCTTTCCTCTCCTATGACCACCTATCAGTAGTAGCCTTCCCAGGAAAGCCGCTTAACACCGAGGCAGTGCTGGAAGATTCTCCTTCCCGACCGAATGCGCTGATCGTTTCCACCCCCACGGGCTCTGGGTGCTGCACCGGGCACCGCTGGCAGCAGGGGCTGACTCATTTGTGGTCAGAAGCAGCTCAGCTGGGTTTGCTTTGTGCCCCAGCCTGGCCCCTGCATCTCAGCGGGGTTTAGTCACATCTGAACTGTGCCTGGCCAGCATGGGCATCTCCAGGCTGCTCCCCTCCTTCCTGGATCCAACCCGCCGGGTCTCAGCAGGCTGAGCCTGCTCGAATGTGAACACACTCCATACAGAGAGCTGGAGTTTGGAGATGTCTTCCAAGCTTGGTGAAGTGGGTGAGAAATCCTCCCCATCCTGGTCTGAAGTAGGGTGGGGCCAGGCCCAGCGCTGATTGATCCTGATTAGAAGAGGGCAGGAGGAGCCTAAGCCAATGTGGCTGCTGTTGCTCTTAACCTCAGATGACCCCATGTAAAATTCCAAGTGCTAAAGCCCCATGGCTGCAGAGACCAGTGGTGGCTGGCAGTGTTCCCCTGTACTGACCAGCATAAAACTCCTCTGAAAAGAGTCTAGAGTCCCAGCAAGGAGTTTTCACTCCTGAGGATGGGGTGCTGGATGTATAATAAGGCTTGTGCTGTAAAAATGAGACTTTATGGGGACAAATCTTTTCAGGATTTGCAGGTCCCTCATCACCTTTCAGGCATATGCTGGAAAACCATCACCTAGATAATGATGCTGGGCCCTTTTTAAAGCAGCACAGGTATTGTCTGTCCTATATAAAATACTTATCCCTTAAAAAGCATTTAGTCTGTACAGCTCGACATTAGTTAAAACCTGTGAGATGAACATCTTTTGAATGGAGAATTTGAGCTGAATTCCACTGTGGAATAAGCACACTGAAGCCCCCTTAACTTGCTTTTTACAGTTTGAAATGTGTGATAAAAGGCACATATTTCTTTGGCTGAGTCACCCCTTGCAAACAGAGTGTCACATTAATGTTAGCCTAGAAACACCTTCTCTTGCAGCAGCAGCCTTGACCCTTTCAGACAGCATGGAAAAAAATAAATAAATATATATATATATATATATATAATTTCAGTGGCTTTTCATACTGTCTGGTGAGCTTCCAGAAGCCACTTAGGAGCTGCCTTCCTCTTAAGACAAGGACACTGGAATTTGTATTACGTCCTCAATTTCCTGTTAAAAGGTAAAATCGACCTGTTTAACAAACTGGAGAAGTTGGCTGATCGCGGACTGTTCTGTGATGGATGTTGTGTACCTGCTGACGGGTGACAGCTGTAAATCTGCTCCCGATTGAGTGATGCTGATTTACATGGCCTGAGGATTGGGACCATTGGATTTATGTTACACAGTGTGACTTGTGACTCCTGATTATGTCCCGGGGAGTGAGGGAGAGGAAAAACTCACTCGAGCAAAGGCGGCTCTTTGCCTCCACGTCTGTGGTGGCACAATATTGGCCTCTTAATTTCCTACTGATTAAACTGTAGGAAAACAAAATCTGCTTTGCCTGGAGGGATTTGGCTTCTGCTCAAAAGCTTTCTCATCAAAATGAAATATCATTTGCTGTGAAACCGTTAGCAGGAGGATAAATGTAGTTATAAAAGCAGCTATTTGTAAAACCAAAGTGGGGAGCAGTGAAATGCTGTAATTTAGGAGGAAATCTCTGCAAGAGCTGTGGAGGGCGAAACTACTTACAAAGCCCATGTTTCATCAGCATTGTCTAGATAGTGGGTTTATTCAGCTATCTATAGAGAACTGTTTTCTTTGCTAACATCTCTCTTGGCTTGTCTAAAGGATGAGCTGGTTGGCATGGGGCTGGCAGGACCCTCCAGTTTGATATTGGTGTCCCCAAGCCCAGAGGTGCTGTTGGTGTCATCTTCTTGGGAAGCATAAGGCAAGAGATGGTGGTGCAGCCTCTCAAATACCGACGTACTGTCATCAGTAGGGCTTAAGACTAGACAGCAAAGTGCTAGCAAAAGAAGCAACCTATATAATCCCATATAATGCTGAGTAAATAGCAGGTTGTTTTAGTCCTGGGAAGTAGCCACAAGAGGGAGATGTGATTGGATGTACCAAATCTATGTCCTCCATAGGCAGAAATATCAAGGAATTGAATATTAATTCAGAGATCACTAGAAGCCTGGGAAGATATTTCCCCACAGGACCCTGCAGCTCTGGGGGGGATCAAGTACTTGAGTTGAATTTAGGAAGCACTTTTACAATAGCAAAAGTGTTAATGATGATTTTTTCCCCCCTAAAATCTCCTTAGTCCTAATGAAAAAGAGGGGTTTTTTTGTGAATATTGCCTGAATTACATGAACAATTTTGAGTGAGATAAGGGAAAATGTCGACTTCCCCCAAACCCTAACAAAACAAGGAGTCAGATTTTCATTGCAAGTTGATTTATAATAAATTTTTGACCAGCGAACCAAAAATTCCCTCATTCAGACAGCACAGCTGTAATTATCTCGCCCTTAAGGGCAGAATGACCGGGTGATGTTGCAGAGGTTTGGAGCATGTTATGGAGATGGCTTGAATCTGCTTCCTGCAGTCTGTGCTTTAGGTTTAAACAAAATGTTTCCTGAAAGCTATCGGTCTATTGCCCTTCCCCTCTCAGAGAATTATTTCAACTAAAAATAAACCTCCTTATTTCTCGTCTCCCTCTTCCCTGCCCTCCTCC
>WUAM01000407.1:3947213-3962478 GCA_024336885.1 Actenoides hombroni | reverse complement strand
TTTCCTGAAAGATATCGGTCTTTTTCCCTCCCCCCCTCCGAGAATCCTTTCAACTAAAAATAAACCCCCTTATTTCTCCTCCCCCTCTTCCCTTCCCTCCTCCCCCCCCCCCCCCATCCCCTACATACCCAGACTGTCATACCAAGAGCTCTGAGGGGCTGAAGATTTAGGAAGCATAGGCAGTGCTATGCATGGTCCCTTTAAAATCATCTGACTCTGGACTGTCACTGTAACAATGGGGAAAAATGAGCATTTTTTTTTTTTTCCTCCTCTTAGTGCTGCTTGTGTTACATAACTGCTAATACGGTATCTGGCTTGTCCAGCCCATCGGTCCTCAGGGCTTTTAGACCTATTTACACACAAACAGACTAACACCCATCTGAAAGTCATCTCGGGCACAGAGAAGTGATCCTTTTGCTGCCCTAAAATAACAATCCTTTTCAGTAGGGCACTGAATAACTGTTTGGCAAAGTGAGTGCCAGGTTGGTGCTTAGATTAATCTGCTTAGATCAACTAACACAGTTGTGCAAGAGTAGAACATACCCAGTCAAGTAAATTACATCATCCAGGGAAAAGCTATTCTAAAGAAAGCACACTTCATAAGCCTGAGCAAAATCCTACTTGGTTAAATATTTAAATATACTTACAAGCAGGAGCAGAAGCTTTTTCCTTTCCTTGGGAAAAACAAAGCAAAACAAAACCATGGGATCTTTGAAGTTTTGGCTAATAGAAAATCTTCTTACTAAATTAATCACTGGCCAAGATCCAGAATGAATTAAAAATCCATTTATAATTTTTCTCACATTAGTAGTACCAAACAGGTAAAGCCCTCAATCCAGAAGGAAGGAGGTCAAGGTGTTGCATAGCATTGTGTGTAAGGAATGGCAAGTCCCTGGCTAAAACTGGGGCTGCCTTTGAAACGTTACTTTGCTTCTACTGTCAGACCATCTTTGCAACAACTTCATTAAAATCTCTTGTTCTTTCTGCAGTCTTTAGTATGAGAGGAAAAAACCTGAACTTTGAGGGAATGAGGGAATTTAGAGGCCATAACCACATCTGGATTTAAATGCTGACTTTTTTTATTGTCCTGCTTAAAAATATTCTTGGTGGGAGCTGTGTTGTTGCTGGTGAGACCTGAGAATGGCTGATGGTGCAGCACTTGGCTGTGAGCAGCTCTCAGGTTCAATTTGCTAGGTTGTCCCCTGAAAGCATTTGTCAGAGGAACTCTTCAGGTTCTTGAAAAATAAAAGATGGAATCAAAATGTAAATTTTTGTCTTGCAACAGGGCCTGGGCTTTTGCCATCACCCTCGATTGCAGCATGGAGGTGAGCTCTGACTCACAGCATCCAACCCCAGCGTGCCCTTGGGAGTGATAACACAGTGGGCAAGCACCACAGCGGCCCTAAAAAAAGAGGAAAAACTGCTACCATGAATATGTGGAAGGGTAGCAGAGAGAGCTGGAGACACATCGGATCTTGGGGTCTCCATTATGTTCCCTGGACCAGAGCCCATTCCAGCCACCTTACACTCCATGCTGGCAAACCCCAGCATCATAAGGCAGCGTGGTGAAACGAAGCAATGGTTGTGCAATAACAGCTAAACACAACACGCAGCCAGGTCCACGGGGGTCAAGCTCTGTGTACAGACCCCTGAACTCAGCCTTGGCAGCTTCATCGTGCCTCTGTTTTGGTTTTGCTTTTGCAGAAAGTACCGTGTCATACCATGAGCTCTGCTCCGGCTTCCTGGGGTTTTCTTGTAAGCTCTCCTCTAGCAAAATTCCTTGCTGTGGTTTGAGCCTTAGATCTCAGTTTGGACCCAAATATGCAAGTGTGTCACATGGGAATTCCCACAGAATGAAATGAAAGGATATAATGTGGTTGGACTAAGACTATATTTGAACTTGTTGGCTTTTTTTTTAGCCCTAGTTGAACTTCAGCTTGATAGGAAATTAGATTTGGGTTCAAATTATTCTTTCTTTCTCTTCTTCCTCCCAAATTCATCCTATCAAGCCCTCTTCAGTTTTAAGAACACCTAGATACTCCATTTATATTCATCTGATTTTGGAATAACCTTAGCTTGCCACCTTTCCCTCCCATCCCTTTTCATCCTCTTTTTCCTATGGCCTTGATTCACTTTAGCTTAAACATCCATGAAATAAGAACAGCCACATTAGTAACAAGAAAGGATAAAATCTCTGCAAGTGTAATTGAGCCTTTTAGGATTTTATCTGCCTAATCATGTTAGCAGGAGGACTATTAAGCTAATGTGAACTTTAAAAGTAGTTATTGTATATTATGTATTGGCTTCTACAGTGTCTGCACGTGATCAGCTGGGAGCTGGGTGCATGATTCATCATTACAAGACTTAATGTTGCTCAAGAGTTGAACAGGGCAGCATTAATCAGGTTCTTCACACCGATTCCTGCCCTGGCCTGCTTCTCTCCAGCTCTCCTCTAGCTTCTCCTCCCCACTTATTCACCGGTTTGATCTCCCAGGTACTCTCAGATTTAACTTCATACCAGTGCTGCACATAACCACATCTATCCAAGGTGTAAATACAACCATACACATGTCTTTGCAAGGTGGTGGTCATAATATCATGTACATATTATTATGTGTATCACATAGAGTCCTTCTGTTCATAAGAATGAGGAAAGTCCTTAATAAGTGTTATTACTATTATTGGTATTTAGTGACAGTCTTGTCACTGGTATAAGTGTTCCTATGTAAGTGTATATTAAACGCATATTTTAAATCCTCAGTGTATTTTTTTCTACGCTACAAATGAGCTGATAAATGATTGCAGCCTGTTGGGATTATAATATGAATTGACATTTAAAAAAAAAAAAAAAAAAGTCCCAGCTCCATCTGTTTGGGTTACATAACTCGTGATCTCAAGCAATCTCAGAGGCAGGATTTTCTGCATAAATAGTACAATTTCCAGTAAGGAGATTAAGGCTTCTTTGCAGGGAAAGGAAGAAATGACCAGAAAAGCTGTCATTTCAATGAACACAAATAAATCATGTTCCAAAATACACAGGACGACAAATTTATGTCATTGAGTCCCTCTGCCCCAGATGTTCCTCCTCCACCTGTCACAGAGAGGCATATTTTGCCACAAAATACCATTCATCTTTTAAACAGCTATGAAATGTGGTCAGCCATATTTTCTATGTATGTTAACTCTTTTAAAAATCACTGCTGCTATTAACATTGTACATTTTTAATCCTAGTGCCTTTTTTTTTTTTTAATATCCGGTGGCTCTCCCTAAGTGCTGGACTTCAGTAAATCCAGGCGTTGGGAAGCATAAAATAAATTCCACGAGTATAAACAGAGGCACTCAGAGCAGCTACTGTAAAGCTGCCTGGCAGCAGATCCTGCTGTGTGTGATGGAGAGAAAAACTCTTCCCCAGTAGCTGACAGCACCGTGTCTGCGCTGTGAGAAAGAATGTGAGTTTTTAAGTTAAAAAAAAACAAAACAACACCTTTTTGAGCGCGTGTGTGTGTGTGAATGAGGAGAAAACTCCCTGTTTGGCCTGTTTCTACAGACAGGCGGGCAAGTGTTTCTGCAGACAGACTGTTACCACACGTCACATCCTCCAGAGGCAAAAGATCCCATTAAAAGGCTGCTTGCAGAAAGCATTTATTAAAGCAACACGCGTTGCCAGCTCTCCTGATGGCAGCGATGGCAGCGATGCTCCACAGCCAGCAGCGCACAGTGAGCAGCCCCAGATACCTGCCCCAGCTCAAAGTCTCTTTTCTAGAGAGGAAAAGCAAGGGGAGCCCACCTGGGAAAGCTCTGGCTCTCACTCAGGCTCTGTGCAGGACTGGCAGGTCCTTTCCCAGCACTTCCCAGACCTCTGCCAGGCTCTGGGTTTCAGCTGGCTCTCTCCAGTGTTGCCCCTGTTTCTGCCTCACTTGTTTTTTATTGCCTGCTGCAGCTCTCGTGCGTACACAGACCCCCCGGGGTTGTGATGGGAGTTTCTCAGCTTTCACATCCAGAGTAACATTTTGGCACGAACTGAGCCGTGGCTTCTCAGTAAGTTTCTTGTTCCTCTCCCTGGTGTCTTCTCCTTAGAAAGCCAAATGAGTCTGGTATGTGGTTAACAAGAAATGTTGTGCTGGTAGGTCCCATTTTATCACTTGTGCATTACCATTCCTCTGCTGAAACCACTTTATGCCTGAGTCATGTGTTTATCATCTCTGTGCTCTCTGGCCACTTCATGTGGTGGCTCACCCATCCCCAGTGTGGTTTAGGAGCTTGAGGACCTCCAAGGACAAGTCAGCAGGATGCTCCAGGAAAGCTTCCCTCTTCTCAAGCTCACAGGATGCTCCTGGAAAGTCTCCCTCTTCTCAGGCTCACTTCTTGGCCTTTCCAACATGATGTGTAAAGAAGCAAGGAGGCCCTCACACTGCTCTCGCACAAGTCTCCCGGACTTTAAAATAACTCTTTATCTCCTCATTATGTCACCACAGGGGAAATGCACTCAGCCATGCTGATATGCAGAAGAAATTGAGGGAACAGCTTGCCTGGAAGCTCATGCACTCAGCAGCATTGGTGAACTGAGTCAAATTCAACATGCTTTGGAGAAGCATCCCGTTTCATACCTGGGGAAATGCTCCTTACGACCTGCCACAGCAAAATGTTACAGAGGTGACTTGGGAGAGCAGAGATTGTTTGTGTACAGGAGGAATTACATAGTCGGCTCCTTCTCTTTGCCTATTCTGTCTTTCATGCACATCTTCTCCGCTTGGCAGCCAGTGAGCCCCTGCTCTGCAGGAGTTATCACACCTGGTTACCACCCCAAGCACTGCAGACCATGGTGTCCCATCAAAACCCCTTTGCCTCAGCTTCACAAAAACCCCACTCCTAACTGGTGCACACCTAGCCAGGTAAATGGAGAAACTGTTTTCCACAGCTGGTCCCAATATTCCTGGAGATAAGCTGAATATTGAAGGGGAAAGCTCTGGGTTTCCCTTCCCTGATGGGCTCTGTGGGCAGCTCATCGAGTGTCTGCATGGGTGCTGCAGCGAGTGCTAACTGGAGAGTTGCAATATGCCATCACATATATGGTGGACTACAAATGCTTCCCCTCATCTGAAAGGAGAAAGGACAACTTAAGACCCAGACAAGCAGAGAAGAAAGCAGTTGTTGGGGCAGGAGCTGCCTGGGAGCAGGGCATGGGGACGGTCACCTGAACCCGGCCCCATTTAACATCACACGCCCCTCAGAGGCTGCAGTCACTTTGTAAAGGTCAAAATCATGTTATAACAGGACATGAACTCTGATGTCATTTCAGAGTGACTGATCAATATTCCTGGCACGGGAAAGCAGCCAGAGATGAGACAGAGTCCCACTGTCACAACCAGGCTTGGCAGCACTGGGTGACTTGAGAGCGAGTTTATAATACAGAGTGTACTTACGCTTTAATTGCTATTTAGCAATGAGGTGTTTGGGAGGAGTTGCCCAGGCAGAAGAGATTAGCGAGGGCCAACGGAAGAAGAGATACTAATCAATGAGATGATTGACTTTCTCTGGTCAGCTGTCTTAGCTAATTCCAGGAAATTATATCCTCCTCGTACCCCTCCTCTCAGCCTGCAAGAGCTTGGCCTGATTTCACTGACACTCAGCACTTCAAAGCTGGCCACATCCATTCTCAGAAGTATCCCTGTGTCTGACATGGGCTTGTGACCAGCAGCTACCTCTGCTTAGCAGCATTTTTCAGGTGAGCACACATATGTACCAGTTAAGTACTTATGCTGAGATGTGCAGTTTTATACTTTATTTTAAAAAATAAGCTGGTTCTGCCATCTCAGATGGGATAGAACTATATTACTCTTTCCCTGGGGCTGCAGTCACACTTCCTTACCACTGTATGCAGCAGAAACTGCAGGACACTCACACACGTTACAGAAACTCTGAGATCATGTGGAAACTTTACCAATTAATGAGGGCTCCTGGACATGAGATAACTATGTTTTGAAAAATAAACATTTCTCCTGGGTAGTTTTCAGCTCATTTAAGTAACTTTCAGCCAGGTTTTTTTAAGACAAGTTTGCTTTGCAGGGAAATGTAATAAAAGTTGTATGATGCAAGCTACTTGTCTTTTCTTGGTGGGGCAAAAACATGTGAGGGACTTTTTTGTCTGTAAAAAATCCCTGCCAGGAAGATTGGTGGTTAGTACACAGATCTGTGAATTTGGAAACTCAGGCCGTATCCCTGAGGGGCTGACTGGCTGCCTACGTGATCTTGAAGTCAATGGACTGGTAATGAGCTGACCTTTGGGTTGAGCCAAGCCTACGTGTCTGTATTTTGAGGGAAGAGGGGGTGTTTTCTTCCAGGTTTTGTTGTGGTTATGGTTCTATGTTTCAAATTTCCCACTGAGAAGCCACACAGGTGGAGCAGCCTGTCCCAGCCTTTCCTGCAGCCTGATGCACTGGGAGCACCTTGCACGGGCTTTCCTGTATCCCCTCCTCGCAGGTACCCGCGGGAAAGCTGGACCGCACCAAGAGGCAGCGTAAGAGGCATTGCTCGGGCAGGGAGATGGGCTACAGAGGAGCTGGAGATGTCACTGAGGTGTTTCTTTCCCCCTAACTCTACTACTTGCAAGTCTTTTTCTGTTTGTCTGAGCCTTCCGGGTTCTTGGCAGATGGGTGAGGGTGTGGTGCTCCGGACATGTCGGACTGCGAGCACTGGGTGAGCCAGGCGTGCCTTCCTGCCCGATAAATCAGTTACAGTGATACCAACGGTTCTAACAGCTCTGGAGACTCTGGCTTGCGAATTCCTGGCTCAGTTCACCTCAATGAGGCCTCCTATGGATCTTGGTGCCTAAGGGGGTGATCTTTTTTTTGTTTTCAAACTTAAATCAATTTAAAACCTTGAAAAAAATGTTCCTACTACACCAGAATGGTTTCTTCCTTCTCCAGAAACCATGCTCTAGCCTGCTAATTAGATTTATTTTGCTGCTGCTTTGGGAGAAGATGGTTTCATGTTCAGCTGCTAGTTCTATCAATAATCCACGAGCTGCTGTACTCAGGCCTACGTTTGCTTTTACCTGGGGGAGACTGCGGGCTGTACTGTCTTCTCTCTGTTTTGCGTAACAGTTCTAGTAATATAAATGAGTAGTAGAGATGCTATTGCTATAGTCCTTTTGCATTTTTTTTTATTTTTTTTAATTTTTAATAAAGGCAGGAGCCATGAAATAGTGATGAAATTTAATTGGTTTCTGACCTTGCTGTCTGTTTTTTTCTTGGTGAGGTATTTTGTCTGTGATGAACTGAGGGCTTCTCAACTGTCTACAAATGAAAATTACATCCATGAACGAACTTTTTTCTCTCCTTCAAGACAATAGGAAAAAGAAAACTTGATTAGCTTGTGTGACTCTCTCTGTGTTGGGTGCTTGAATACATGTATGTACTAAAGGCTTGCATTGAGCAAAAGCTGGCAGCATAAACAAATTTCCATTTGGGTCTGAAAATGGTGAGGTCTGTGGTCATTCTTATCTAGATCCAGTTCCTATGAGATCTTTGTTTCCCACGCTCATAAGTTGCCTCTTATTGATAAACAGTTTCATTGCTTAACATGTGATCTCAGATAGCAAAGAGAGGTTTGTCATTATGGTTCTGAATTTTGCTTACACAGTTCCTTGGCAAACTCCTTCCATCTTGTGTTGACATCTTTTGACTTGCAAACCCAGGGTTTTACTGGTCTGTGAAATGCTGTGCTCCTACCATAACCTGAGAGGATTGCTGAATTCTTCATTAACAACATAGCAATGCACACAGCCCATTCTATGCCTCAACTATTTTATTTTGTTTTAATTTCCCCCCCAGCCAAAGTGCCCTGACAACCCAGCACTTGTGGTCCTTGTGTCACTGCCCTGCACTTCACACCCTCCCTGCTCTCCACAGTGTCTCCAGCTAGAGTCTTTGGGAATGAAGAGTTTGAACCAACAGCTGGAAAGCGCTTAAAGGGGACTTCAGTGTCTGTTCCTGCTGGCCAAGGTGGGTAACACTAAGGAGAAGACACTGGGCAGACCACTCGGATGCTGCGTTGTGGTCAAATACTCTGGAGCTGATCAGTTGCTGCTTTGCCTCATCTCTTACTTGGCCTCTGTCTTCTGCGATGGGAGTTGGTGCAGTTCTGCTGGAAAGTACCTATTATCCCACTCGTAAGTGAACTCAGTCTCCCTTCCAGAAGACCAGATCCACAAACTATTTATGTATGTAAGTCCAACTGATTGTTATCTCTCTTGCCTGAATATCTTTGCATATCTGGACTTAAGTGTTTTGTCTGTGGTCATGCAGGAAGTCTATGGTAAGCAGAGTACTGACAACACAACCCAAGCTGAAGCTGTAACTACTTGTACCATTCTTCCCTTCACTGGGATTTTTTTGGGGGACAGAAGATCTCAATTTGCTGTGAATAAGAGCAGTATTTTGCCTCTGCATTTTGATATTTGGCTTCAAAATAAAACCCCGTATCACTGCTGTAAATGATGCCTATTGATTAGCCTCTCATAAACTGGAGAGCTCATTTCAGCTGGCATTGCCATGGCTGAAAGCCAGTACTGGAATTGATCATTTAATTAACTGGAAGAAAATTAAAGGAACTGTAATCTGTGTCTCAGCTCTGTTGTTATCAAGCTGGCAAAGTACTCATTTCTGCCTAGAGCAACGATTGGTTCCTTGACCCTGCAATTTAGAAACACTGGCTTAGGCATCTACCCTCACCTGCCCACCTGGCTTTCTGCAAGGCAGGAAGCAATGTGACCTGATCCTTCCTTCATCTGCTTGTGGATCCCAGACTCTTAGGTGCCTGACACCTCTTACAGCTGGCTGGGTCAGCTAAACTCACATCTCGCTGCATCTGTGAAGGTTTTGATTCTAGCTTAAGAAGTGGGAAAACTGAGCCTGGTAGAGAAATAGATCTAGTGTAAAAGTCACTTTTTCAAAGGCTGAAATCAGAACAGGGGAGCTCTTCAGTTTACTCGAATACCAACATTTCCTTAAAGGGGTTGCAATATTGATTTTTTTTGTTTTACTACTTCAAATAAGTTAGAGAACAATGTGCTCGAGAGAGAAATTACTAGTTCTGAAAATATGTGAGCTTTTAAAGCTTTGACTTAAACAAGCAACTTGAGTGGTCTGTGAACAGAGGGAGGAGAAAAGAAAAAGCTGTAAGAAGCCATTGTTTTAATGATTGTGTTGCCATATCAAGAGAAGAAAGACAGTTGCTTCCAACTTGTCTTTTCATGCCTAAGTAATATATTAATTACCTCATTCCCCCACAAATGCCTGCAGTCCTCCAAAAGGCATGTTAAAACAGACATAGCCATTAAAGCTTGCGCTGCATTTTCTAATGTGTTGTGGGAAAACAAACAAACAAACAAAACCTCAAGCCCTTTGTGTTTTAGCTAGGTCCAAGTTGGGAAAATGTTAAGCAGAAACACTTAAGAAACTATCATTGGAAAGAAAGTGTGTTTTAATATCAAAATAGAAAAACAAAACCAACCAAACAAAAAACAAACAAAAAAACCCCCACAAAAAAACCTAACAAAAAAACCAACAACAAAGAAACCCCCCAGAATTTGGAAAAGGTCTCAATTTTGGATCAGGTAAAACAGTTTAATCCCTTTTACATTTTCTTTACAAGCAAAGCCCATTTAATTTTATCATTTGATTTGTTTTGGACTCTTTCTTGCTCTGTGTGAGAAACTTGCAGTCCAGGCTGTAAAATAATAAAAGACTTGGTAGGAGAGATGAAAAGGATCAAAAAAAAAGAAAGGAAAAAGCAACCTCTTTCACAATGTTCCTGTGGATCATAACTAGCTGTGAGAGTCAGAAATCTGCATGAAATTGAAACCATGTCTTCTTCTGAGAAAGGCATTTTCCCTCTGCTCTGGGTTGTAACTTATGCAAAGACTGTCACACAGTTCATGCTGCATCTGCTGACTGCTCGTCTGGTTTCCCTTGCGTGTCCTCAAAGCATTTCAGTTGTGTTTATAGTACCTTCAAAAGGGAAGCTGGGCAAAGAAGAAAGTAAAACTAGCCAGGTAGGTATGAGGTGATTGGCATATTGGGAGTGTCTTGTTGGCTTCAGAGATGTAGGTTAAAAACACTTTGTTGGTCACAAGCAAAACCAGCCAGTGGCCTGCTCACTGGTGTGACGACAGACTGTGCCGCACTGGTCACCATGGCCTCACGAGAAAGTTGTGCTTGGAGAGTATGAGCAGAAGTAGTGGGGAGGAACAGGAAGTGTTTGTGTCCCCCTCTTACGCAGTAAGTCCAGTGGCAGTGAAAACAGTGCTTGACACGCTCAAGAGTACTTGGCACCGAGACGAGGAGCACCAAACTCGCTGTTCAGGCGCTCTTGCCAAGTGGGGCAAAACTCTGCCCATATCTCTCTTTGCCCTGGTTTGGAGAGAGGATTTAAACCCAGGTCCTTTATCTCCCCAACTGTCTCTGTAAATAGCAGTTAAGAGGCTAAAGTAAAACAGCTCACAGAGGAGAGAAGAAATAAAACTTCGCTGAAGTCTATGCCAAATGCTGGTCTGAGCTGGACAGGACAGAAGTTGAATGACCATCTCTGAACTCCTAGAGAGCCCTTTACCTCTCCTGACTTTGGCTGCTCTTTCTAAGACCTGTTGCTCTACATTGCAGAGCTACCAGCTGAGAATCCTGAGCACAGAAAAATATCTTGAAAGCCAAAAACGGGACCTGGCTTTGGCAAGGCCATGGGTCCAAGCAGCATGCATTTTTAAAGTGTTTCTCTTGTGGTTATCTCAGTTGCTCCCTCCTCAGCTGGTTTCTGAGGCTCCTGCTCAGGTCCCCAGATCTCCTGGTATACTGCATGGGGAGCTGACCCCTGTGCCCAGCATGCAGTGAACTCCTCTGCTCAGCACTGTGGCAAAGGATTGCAGCATTGAAATACGAAAGCCTTTCTCTGAGTGATTTGTGTAATGTCCCACAGGAAGCCTGGAATCAAACCTCAGCTCTGTGAGTCTTCGTTCAGGGCTTCGACCACAAACCTGTGTCTTCTGTAAGGACAATTTTAAAATTCCCTCCTGCTTTTTGTCCACATCAGGAAAACCACGGTACAATTGGCAATATCTGCTCAGGAGTCTCCTGGGATTGGCAGGATGCAGCCGACGGGTGAAACTGTCCAGCGTAGCCTGCCAAGTGCCTGCTTGCCTTCTGCTTTCATCGGGTATTTCTTTCGGGGGTAGAGAATCCTTCCCCTAAATGTTGTTACACTGAATTGAACATAGTGCTTTTATTATACCGCAGGATTTGTTACCCACATTGTCGTATGTCTCTGTGCCAAAATCATGGTCAAGAGAGTGTTTCCAAATATCTAAATGTGCACTGAGTCAAGCAGGCTTTAAGAGATGGTCATTGTCTAAAAAAGGGGGGTTGTGCAAATGCAACAAAGAAAAATAAGTTCTTGGCACAAGAAGAAGAGCCAGGAGTACTAAGGTTAGAGAAGACCAAAGGAAAGAACAGAGGCCAAGGAGAGATTTTTGCCTCCCATCACGTACTCTGTTTCAGACAGTATTTCATACTTGAGAAACAGCAGCATTAGGATTTAACTAGCAATGTTTTGGTTTAAATTCGATTCAAATTTCAACTCATCTATTGTGAAATGCGTTGACTACCAGAGATGTCAGGTTCTTGCATTGTTAAGCACAGTAAGTCATAGTAACGAGCGCTGGATCATTGGTAGCTTCTGTAGCAGAGCCACAGGTCTGCACAGCGTTAGAGATCTCCTGGCACTTCTCTTTCAAGTAAATGGTCCCACAGGGGTGGTGTGGGTAAGGCAGGGTTTGTGGTCAAATATTGATAGGCAAGTCTGTCCCCTTTGTTAGAGCACTGTGCTTATTTATTGCATTAATGAGTATTAATTCCCTAAGTGTAAGGGGCTGTACCATAGTAAAGCAAAAAGCCCAGGAAAGCCAGTGCTGCTGGCAGGCTGTTCCAGTGACATCCCATGTGATGTGAGCTGCCAGCTCAAGTGAGATAAATGGAAGGAGCCCCTACTTTTCTTTAACACTCTTCACCTGGTAAGTCCATGCTCAGAAACGGTAAGTGTTCTTCAGAGGGAAGATAGTTAAGCAGAAGTTTTGCTGATCGTTATTGATGGGGATGAGTTGGAGTCCTGAGAACTAATACAGATAGAGCCCATCACGGTGGGATTTGACCCATCATGCAGACAGATCTGAAGCCACGGGCAGGAGCATATCTCACACCTTCACATTGAGTTGTTCTGCTGCTGAATCCCTGCCACTGTCCTCCCGGAGCCGTTTGCTGACTCATCAGCTTGTGCATTTGCCCTAATTAGTCATATGCAAACATGACTTTATTCAGGAAGTTCTCTTAACGTAAGCTGGAGTATGAACTTAGTGCAGCAATAAAGGTCAAGAAAAGTGACTAAAGCATTATATACTCTAACAAGTTTCTGGTACCAGCCACTGGCAAAGCGGGAAAGAAAATGTATATGCAGAATTTTAGTGGAGTGGTGCAGAAGTTTAACAAGCGGGAGGGTGTGTGTGGGGGAGAGCATTTGCTTAACATCTCTCTAGAGCTGCTACGGCATGACATGCTTAATTGCAGAACAAGTTTCCACTAACATCCTCCTGAAACACAGTTGGGTTTTGAAGCAGTGTTCTTTATTATGAGCTTGGGGTAAGCATGTTTGGCATGAGAGAAATGTGTCTAGTAAGGAGACCACAACACTTACTCACAGCTCCTCAGCCAGTTCATGCTGGAAAGCCTGACATTTTGAACAATCACCTTGTAGGGTTAGTAATCTGTAGACAGAGATTTTTCTGCAGTGTCTTTTACTCAGGGATGGCTCAGACACCTCATGCCTTTGTGCCTGAAAGCCTTAAAATGACTGGCATCTAGTGAAAGAATACTCAATGAGGAGCATTTTTGATGTCTTGCACCATATGTGAATTTGGATAATGGTAATAAAGTGGATCCCAAGACATCTGTGCTCATGGGCACCAAAATTGTCACTCCTATGAGTGACAGCTGTAGGATGGAAAGTAAGAGATTACTGGGTAGGATAAGCCAGGTTCTGTAGCGTCACAGGCAGTCCCTGGTCTGGTCCATGTTGGTGCTACTTGGTCTTTGAAGGGGGTGTGAGCACTGTGACTGCAGCTGAAGTGCAAAAGAGGCTTTCACTTCGGAGTGTGGAAGGTTCACCAGGAACCATTTCATCCTCACACTCAGATTAGAGAAGCTGCAATGGCTGCTCAGAGTTGAACCAGCCTCCTCTAAGGCATGAGAAGTACCCTCTGGTAGCACCACTTCATCACCAAAACTCCCCCCCTGTGTTCCCCACAGCAGGTTCTCTAATGTGGAAGGTGGCCCTGAGTTGGGCATATCGTTTCTGCCCCTGCCAGGAGATCCCCCCATTTCACCACTGAAACTCTTTAGGGGCTGTTATGGTTGCTCTGTGGCTGTACTGAATGGTGCACGGCTGCAGTGCTGCACGACTCCATTTCTTCCTGTGTTCAAACTGCCTACATTTAATTTTAAAAGATGAAGTTGCTCATAAACTCTTGTGTTGGGCTTCTTGATACTTATGCAGAGACCTGAGTTTGAGTCTATTTTTTTTTTATTATTTCTCTTCTCAAGGCTCCAATGAGCACAGGACAACAGAAATACCAGTAGTCCACAGCCAGAGTGCCACAGGCTATTGTGTTGTCACATCTCATAAGCTAAGTAAAGCTGGTTTTTGTCAGTGTCTGGATAAGAAACCTTAAAAGAATAAAAGGAGTCTGTAGCCTCTTCTGTATATACGACTGCTGTGGGCAGAAGCAATTCATTTCATATAGAAACTCCTCGTGATTTCTATTAAATGTCATGGTCGTTGCTTTTTCTTCAAAAGATACTAAAAAAAAACCCAAACCAATGCAAACCACTCAAAGCTGTATGCAAAAATACTGTTCATCACCTGGAAGTTCGGAACCCACCACAGAAGTGTTAGGAAGGTGCAGTACTGAAACGACATCACTTTGCCCTGCAGGTGTTTCTTACAACATCACATGGGCACACAGCAGCACAAGCATATTACTTATGCCTGTCAAAGCTGCTTTTTTAAAAGGTATCATTACCTCTGAGCTGCAAACCGAGTAGTCTTGTAAAGTTCAGTTCCACACGATCACTTAAGTCCTTGCTGGAGGAAGCCTAGAAGATGTAAAGGAGCCTCTGAGCAATGTGGAGTTCCCCTACCTAGAACTGTATCTTCCCTGCCTCCCCACAGTGCTCAGACACATACACTAAGAGTATATCGCTAAAGCCACTGTGGAGCCTTCAGTTTTAAATGTGTGGGCTGTGTTCCCAGTTTTCCTCTCTCTGTGGCCCTATGGCTGTGTCCTGGCTTCTGATCTGAGGGGCCATGTGTGGTCATGTCAGTGACAGGTAAGGCTTAGGTTGTCCCAGGCCATGTCCCCTGTACAGCCACTCATGACAAATCTCCAGAGCCAGCCAAGGCTGCAGGACACCTCAGAGCCCTTATCATAGAATTACAAGACCACAGAATAGTTTGGGTTGGAAGGGACCATTAAAGGCCATCCAGCCCAACCCCCCTGCACTGAGCAGGGACCATCTGCAACTAGAGCAGGTTGCTCAGAGCCCCAGCCAGCCTGGTCTTGGATGCTTCCAGGGATGGGGCATCAACCACCACTCTGGGCAACCTCAGCCAGTGTCTCACCACCCTCATTTAGAAAAATTCCTTCCTTCTATATAGTCTGAATCTCTCCTTTTTCAGTTTAAAACCATCACCCCTTGTCCTGTTGAAACAGGCCCTGCTCAAAATCCTGTCCCCATCTTTCCTGTAGGCCCCCTTTAAGTACTGGAAGCCCACCAGAAGCATTCTCTGGAGCCTTCGGGCTGCACACCCCCAAGTCTCCCAGCAGAGGGGTTCCAGCCCTCCCAGCATTGCTGGGCTCCTCTGGCCCTGCTCCAACAGGCCCCTCTCTCTCCTGTGCCGAGGACTCCAGAGCTGGCCCCAGCACTGCAGGGGGTGTCTCCCCAGAGCCCTGGGAGCAGAGGGGCAGGATCCCCGCCTCCCCTGCTGCCCACTGCTGGGGGTGCAGCCCAGTGTGCGGTCGGGTTTCAGGTCTGCGAGCGCTCGTTGCCGGCTCAGCTCCAGCTTCGCCCCCCCGGCCCCTCAGGCCAGCGGGGTCCAGCGCCGCGCGGGCGGGGGCGCTGGGGGCGCCCCCCGGCGGCCGCGGGCGGAGCAGGGGCAGCGCGG
>WUAM01000407.1:3908476-3944905 GCA_024336885.1 Actenoides hombroni | reverse complement strand
TTTTTGTTTTGATTTTATTCTTTTTTTTTTTTTTTGGGGGGGGGGTGTGTTTGGGTTATTTGTTTTGTTTTTTTGAGACGGGTTTTCTCTGCTTTTGTATGAAAGGGTCATCTGAGCAGGCTTAAACGCACCAAGTATAAAAGCGTGTCAAGTCGTGCTGGAGAGGAGGCTGGCTGGCTTTTAAAATGGATGGTGAGCTTTGTGCTGAGCTGGGAGCGCAGAGTGCTGGGCTTGTGGACGGGGAGCGCTTCACCTCCAGGACAGCATCGTCTCGGTGGCAAACTGGAGTTGCTGCTGCGGTGCAGGGGGGGTAGGGTGCGGGAGAAGCAGCTTTTAGTCTAATGAAATCCGTGCTGTGGGGCACCTGGGGGAGGGGGGGTGGTGGCATCGAGTCTGTAACCTTTGTTTTTTCTACTCAAAAGCTAATGGCTATTGAGAAGCCTGGGAGAAAAACGTTGCAACAGAAATGAATATTCTGTGCTTTGCTCCGCTGCCCTAATTTAGTGGCAGGTCTAGGAAGGAGGTTTGAGACTTAAGTTGTTCTCTGTTGCTGGGTTTTGTTTTGGGTTGGTGTATTTCTATTTTACTTTTTTGCCCTTGAGCATCTGTTATTTTTTACTTACCATTCTGTCCCGCTTGGGTACTTTTTTTTTTTTTTTTGCAATTTCCTTATCCTGGATGTAATCTGCTTTCTTCAGAATGTAAGAATCAGTATGCAAAGCTTATCCTTCCTTCCTAAAGGCAGGGCTTAAGAAAGAGAATTTGTTGTTTTCTGTTTCCTGTGGACAGAGTTCAAAGTTGGGGATGTCTCTTATAAAACAGTGAGGAATATTCCGATTACTTCTGTTTGAATCAAAAACATAAAGCTGTATCTGTGGTGTGCTCATCCTGGGGGCTATCAATGTGCAGTTGAGCAAAGATAGCTAAGCAAAAAAAGGAAGGATATGAGCTCACCAGAGAACTTATTGAAGATATCAAGCATTTCTCAAGATCCTGGGTTGTTTTAGAAGGGTTTAGGTTTGGCAGCGTCTATGTTGAGAATACTTTTAGGGAGAAGAGCTTCCAGTCCTGTTCTTTGATGATTAAACTTTGGTTGATTGTATATTTAGTACATCTCAATTTTGATTAAGATCCTTTTATTCCATGTCTCTCCCTGTGCTTGTAATGGGACAATGTTTAGCTCTCAGTGGTTTAAGTGGAGTATATTGCTTGCTGAATTATGTGCTGTGAGATGCAGAAATTATGGAATTTGAGCAAGTGTGTGTCTCAGGCTTACATAAGTGAAATTCAGTCATAATACTCACTGCATGCCTGGATTCATTTACTGGTTTGTTAAATCCATTCTTTGACATACATCCCAAGCTTCTCATATCCATAAAGGGGTGAAGATTCCATAAGAAACCAAGTATCAGCAACATGATTAGGTGTTGAGTTATCTGGGGCTTTAGCTATTCTTCAGTAGTTGTATCACTTTCATGTGCTCCTGGGGTTTCCCCTCTGTGCTACAAGGAGCCAGTTTATCTTGGTGTATGGAGAGGGTGAAGCAGCATTGTTGGGAGCTTTGTTTGCTTACTGACACTCATTTGATTAAAGTTTAAGGCTTTTGTTCAGAAGTATGCTGATTTTTTTTATTTTTTTTTCAATATTATTGACTATGGAAGTGCAGGGATGGCCAGTGCTATGTAAAGCTTTTCCCCAGGTCTGTGGTGTGAGGCTTTGCTGTTAACAGTCACTCTTGCACCATTTTAAGTAAATGGGCTATTTAGGTTTATTGGTTACTTTGGTGATGACTTGCAGCTGGTAAATACACTAGGAAAACGAATCTTGGATGAAGTTCTTACTCGTAGCATAAAATACCTATTTTTAATGGTATGGGTGTGAAATGAAAATGGGAAGCGGAAGGATTTAAACTGATTTCTTGAGTGGTCACTCTGAGTCTTAAGATGGTATAAACCGGTAGAATTTAACATCCTGACTCGAATGCCTTGCGGAAAAACTTCATCTTTTCAGTTTCACAGAGTTGGGACTTGAAACTTAATACCTAGTGACTAAAGGGATGATTTGAAAGACCAGGGTTTTGCTGCTGGATCTCCGCTGCTCCACTCTGGCTCCAAAATCTGTGAAGCTCGGGCGGGTCCTGTGCTGTTGGCTCTGAGGGGCAGTGGCTACTGCTGGTTTTTCTTAAACCCCTGTGAGGTCTTCAGGGTTGTACGTGCCATTGCGTTTTGTCTGTTAATTCCTTTCAGCACTGGTGGAACTGAGACACCATTACGAGAGTCAAAAGCGAGCACAAAACCCTTTTGTATCTACTCTAACCATACCTCTCTACGTGTTGTAAGAGGAGAAATCTTTCAGTAACTCTGAAGAGTCTCCCTGCAGTTACAGGGAGGGCACAGTGGTTTCTGGCTTCAAGAACAATGTTTTACTGCTTTTCGTTTTTTCTGGATTGTTTGCTTTGCACTAGGGCTTACCTGGTGGTAGTGCCTGCATTGTTCCTTGCCATTTTCTCAAACATGAAGCAGTTTTGAATTCCTTCAATAAAAGCCATCAGAAATTACTTTCTAGTGGCTGCTAAAGATGAAGGCAACGGTGTAGTTCTACCACCCTTTCTGTTGTTATCAAGGCACTGAAAATCGGGGAAGAAAAGCTGTTGAGCATTTGCCTACCGCAGCTATTTTCCATAATTTTGCTCTGTTAGTGCTTTGGCTTCATTTTATCGGTGAAGGTTTGAGTATTTGGCAGCGTGTTGATGGCAGCAGCGGGTGGGTTTTCTGCTTTTTGTTTACAGTCATGCTTGCTTTGCCCTTTTAAAACATAGTGCCTCCAGTCTGCGGTCTGTGTCTCTTGGTTGGTGTGCCTGAAATGCCAACAACTGGTCCACAGTTGGTGGAGACGTCTAGTCTAGATGTGATCAGATGGTCCAGTTTGTCAGGTGGTCTGTAGCAGGGTGATGGGATGGTAAGAGGCTTTTATTTGAAGCACTTTCAAGCTTTTTTACTAACTCTCCCATCTGTAGAAATGCTCTTCCTTTCTGAAGAGCATTGGTGCCTGGTGTCTTTGGAGGCACATCCTGGAGCATTTTGAGGGATGTGTGTAGCTGCATGCTGTAATCAGCAACTTCAGTCTGCCAGTGAAGTTGACTGATGGTTTAAAGGTGGTGGTGTGAAGTGGGTAAGCCATTTTATTCACTAATTGCCAGCCCCGTTTTCTGATCGGTTCCTCCTCAGAAATGTCCATCAAAGGCTTATTTAGGTTAGGCTAAGATGGTGCTAAATTCTGCCCTTTGTAAGCCTGGAGAAAGTGAGAAACATAGTTAGATGCTGTATTTCTGCTGCCACCAGGAGAGGCCAGAGAAGACGGTCCTGCTGCAGCATGTAAGACTTCAGTCAACATGCATCTACTTCTAGGTGTTTGCTTCCTCCTCAGCACACTGTGAAAGCAGCCATAGACCTTTGTTCCTTCCTACCCTTGAACTATAATGCGTGGAGTTTATAAGGCTGTTTCCAGGACTCTTGATTGCTGATGGTGAGGTGGGGGTGGGGGAAGTCAATAAATATTAATGACACTAGCAAATGTGTTGTGGTGTAAGCCCAAACCCTTTTGAGGTTCTTCAGAGTGCGCCCATTCACTTTGATGTGCTTCTGACCTGGAAGCCTTGAAGTCTCTTGCTGAGCCTACATAACACAATGGATTGAATTCTTGAGCGTGTTCATGTTGTTCAACAGGTGGAATATTGCACTGGTTTGTGTTAGAAGGCTGGGTTTCAGGTCAGCTCATGGGAAATTTTTGGTATTAAAAGGGACACTGAATGACAGAAACTGATGATTTTTGAGTATTCTTTTGTACTGCAGACGATAATTTAGCTGTATTATCTCAATTTATTCTTGAAGAGCTTGGTGTTATGATGTGCCAACAAGAGTTAATTCCTGTACGATTATAGAGTATGCATTAAGTAAACCCAGGAGGGAAGTACCACGTGGTTCAGCTGTGGTATATGATATGAGAGCATCTAGATTTTCCTGATGATACTGCTTTTTCAAGGAGATGCAAATAACAATCTGATTACAAGGTGTGTTCTTTAAAAACAAATGGCTTCAAAACAAAAACAAATCTTGCAGGAACCTTAGCAAGGAGGCGCAGTAACCCGTTTCCTAGCAAGCTGATGTCCAAAAGGAAGGAATGTTCCAGATCACAAGTCATCAGCTCAGATGCTCCTTTTATCTTTACATACACAGTTATACAGGCAGGTGTTTACATGCCTCAAAGAAACCACCTAAGCAATGCATGGAAAGAAGTTGGACCTTAATTATCTTTTCATGTTATAACAGCCCTTTCTCTTTTGAATTTGAGAAAGTTTGAACACTTTGAGCCTCTCTTGAGCAACCTCCTTTGTATTAGAGCAGGCAGAAGAGCATGCAGGAGAATCTCTGTTTTCTGCTGAGTACTGCTCCAAAATGGGAGAAGCTTGGGGGTTTTATGACATTGGGAACTACAGAAATGGTCCAGGAGAGAAGCTGAGATATATATATATATATATAAATTTTATACTTTCTTGAATGTTCATTCATTAGTTAAAGATGCAGGTTTCCAAATTACCATTGGATGTAGAGGCTGTTAAGGTTTTCCTCCACTGACATCTCTATTTAGTTTAGACTAAAAGTCTCTATTAAAGTTAAGCTGTGAAATGATGAGAAACATGACCATGAAATCAAGTGAATACATGCCAGCATATATATATTTTTATATACAGTTTATGTAGGTGACGAACACTTTGGGGTTCTTTGATGTGGAGCCATAGCCTGTCGAAGCTATGCCTGTTCATACCAGCCTGGGGGTTTGGCCCAAGATCTCGGGGCAAGTGCATTGATAAAGAGGAGTTTCATCGTATGCATAATCTGTCAGTTCTTTCTGTTGAAGCCTGATAATACTGGGATTTGTACAAATGCAGCTCTTTAAACCATTGAGATATCTTAGTGCTAAGACATTTGAAATGGCTCTGCTGGCACCAAAGAACTGGTGCTTCAAAATGACCCATCAGCCGTTCCGTAAAGATAACCAATACATAGTAAACTTTGTGTGTGTTACGAGAAACACTGTGCAGCTTCTGTTTAATTTGGTGTGGTGTGAATGAATGCTTGTTAAGTGTTTGGAGGAGAGACGTTACGACAGATCTTGTAACTCCCTACATTAAAACAGAGCCTGAAGTTCAAGTGAAGAACTGTGGAAACTGGATCAACAGCACTGAACAAGTGCTATTATGTTTACAACAGTGCAAGTTTCACCAAGTGACTTTATTTAATAACCTTTTCAACTCAAATTTGTAATCAACCTGGAAATGTTAACCTGAAGAAGATGACCCATTTTGCTCACCAGAATGAGTCATTTCACTGTCAATCCTAAACCCAAACCAGATCGGTGTTACTTCATGAAATTGTTTTGCATTTCAAGAAGCAAAAGAATTTGAGGCCAAGGTTCCTGGTTTTGTGAAGTTACTTCATGCTGCTCACAAGTGAAAATAGTAAATGGATGTTATGCTAGAAAGGGTGTTACTAGAGGTTTAGTACCTCCAGCAGTTTGCCCGCTGTTCACATCCATGGGAAGAGATGGGAATACGCTCAAAGGAGCAGAAGACTTGAAGGAATCCACAGCAAATACAAAGGCTGCAGCCTCTACTAGCTAAGTTAAAGAAATGAGAAGATCTACGTGGTTTTGCTGGGGAAAGGACTATTTGGTGCTCAGTCCTTCAGAAAGGACTTTTTTCTTGCATCCTCCTGGATTTACTGGATGTTGAGCTGACACTGCTGCGGGCTTTTTGTCCTAGCTATCATTGTAAGCGTTTTTCTTGACTGCTTAATGGATGTGTTTTTTCTTTATTCATACAGAAAAATAAAATATTCTATCTCTTAATTCTGTTGTAGTTCTTAAAGCCTTTGATCGTGAAACACCCTGTTAAGTGAAATCAGTTGAGGAATGTGAGGTGAAGGAACGAGAACTTGAATGGAAGCAGTGAGGGAAGAATGTCCAGCCTCCACTCTGGAAAACCTGAATGAAATGACATAAAATAAAGGATACATTTTAAAGCCATGATTTAGACTAAAATTAGTTACTTCATCAAGGAACTGCAGCTGTCTGAAGATAGACCAGTTCGTAGCTAAAACATGAACTGAGAGCCTGATGGGTATCTTGGGGATGTGTTTTGCATCTTTTTTGTGAGCTTGGCAGAAGCAAAAGCAGGGGGGCTGAGGGAGGGAGCACTTAGTGGCTAGTTCTGTCAAGCCCATGTCCAGATACCCCTCTTGAACAGATGTGTTTTTTCTGTAGTAATAAATGCAATTTAACTACCATGTGTCTTCCATCCTGAGGGGCAGAGCACAGCTAATTAAAAAAAAAAAACAAACAAAAAACTGTATTCCAGAAAAAAGCCAAATAACCTAGCTTAAAAAAGACAGAATTTTCTTACAACCAACCACTGTATGCCATGTGGTTATTTTAAAACAGTAAATCACTGTGCAAAGGTAAAATATCAGTGCGTTACATTGTGTAGCGAGACGCAGCAGAATCACCTCACCACCTTCTGAATTAGAAATACTAATTTTGGAAGGTTTTACTTTCTCACACTTTCTAAGCGGGGAGGTAGTTGGGGTTTCAGGTCAGTTCACGGCCAAATCCAGGTGACAGATAATCTAGGTAGTGTGCTGTCGTGGAGAGTTGCAGGCTCTGCTGCCAGCTCTTACGTGCCATAATTTTCCCGTCTGTAATACTGCTGTTTATATAAACTTCGTGGTCTTGATAGTAAGATTTGTCTTTGTAAGTTAATGCTTAGCTCAGTGGGCTCTCTTCTCGCTGCCTCTCCCCACCATCGTTTTGCAAACGGCAGTGGCTTTCAGTGTCCACTCAGAACGTTTGTGCTGCTGCAGCTGATTCAGCCTGAACTGCCTGTGTGCTCTCTTGGTTTGTTAGGGTTTATTCAGTTCGGGTTTGGGGTGCTTTTTTTTTGGTGGTAGTCAAGTTACAGTAAATGCCTGTAACTACCCTCATGTATGGAAAAGGGTTTCCATTGCTGTGTTAGAAAGTAATATACAAAGGAATGAATTTTAATAGTTTATGTACAGAGATGTTGTCTCTGCTTGGACATAATGTTAATTTTTGCAGCTAAATCTCTTTTAAAGTTTTCTTATCGTATGTAAGGAATTTCTGATTCCTTTTCCCGAGTTTAGTGACTGGCCTGTGATGGTCATTAATTCATAATGAGCAAGGCTTTCTTCTAGAAAATCACATGCTTGTGATTACAGATGAGATTTGGGTGTGGGGTTGGGTTGGTTTTTTTTTCCTGTTGGCTGGTATTTTCCTCACAAGAACTCCCTATACAGCCTATAAAAGGAGGAGAATTAGTAAATGAAACTGGCCTTAGTGGTGAAAGCAGTATCACTTAAAATCATGTCAAAGCAAGAAGCAGGAAAGCTGTAACCCCTAGTTCAACGTGAGCTGGTAGCCGAGAGATCTCACTGATTCTGTAATGCAGCTGTAGAAGGAAGGAGCACCCGGTTTGGGAAAAGGAATACTGAGAATTTGCAGATGTATTACAGTTGCTGGAAAACCTGCCCATTCAGCTGAAAATTCATACTTTGCAATAAACCCGAAATGTCCTTTTCCCCACTGTTGGGAGGAGTGTTTGGATACCAGAAATGAGGAGCCCTGTAAGCCGGCACATGCGATGAAGCCGGAGACCTCAGGCTCCTTCCCACCCCAGGACCTGGGTTTTCTCATCTCTAACTGGCAGAGACTGGGGCTCCCTCACGAGACGGACTGTAGTGGACCCAGTTGCCCCTCCTTGTAACATATTTTATTGTTTTCCTGCTGAGCAGTGGGCAGTCTGGGCAGGCCAGACAAGCGTGTTACTGCTGGGCTGGGAGGCAAGAGGGACCGGGGCTGCCCAGGACTCTGGGCGATGCTTTGTGGGTCCATCTCAAGACTTGAAGGTGTTAACACTACAGCTCTGTTGACCTTAGCTGAAGTTGATCAATTAAAAGGTATTTTTAAGGAGATAAGAGGACTAACTGGCATGTTCTACATCTGTGCCAAGGTGGAAGGTGAGGGGCTTTTGGTTTTTGTGGGGGGATTTTTGGGGTTTTGTTTTTGTTTGAAAGAATACTTGAATCATTAGCCCACCATATATTTAAATAACTGGATTTGAGCAGTGTCCTCTTATATGAGAAATGGTTTTATAGTGTAAAGTTGTCTTTGAGGAAGTTGAGTTCCACTGTTTCTCTGCGCTAAGTGCTGGGCTCGCCTGGGTCTTCTTTCCATGGAAGAGTAATTGAGTAAGTATAGTGGCTAGCAGCTCTGGATAAAATAAAGATCTAACAGTGAAGAGAAGCGAATGGCTGCATATTCAGCAGAGCCAAAAGAATAGAGCTGTGTTGTAACACTCTTTGGCAGCCTGCAGCTTTGAAGTGAGCTTGTATCTGGTTGGTATTTCTTGGTGTGCTATTGTGCTGTAGGTGAGCGCGGTCGGCAGAGACGTGCCTTTGGCTGAGCTCTTCAGATGGTCCACACCAACACAGGCAGTCAGGCTGGTTTCATGATACCCAGCATCAGGGTGTTTTCTGGGGTATGGCTTCAGACTGGGAGTTGTACTTCTGTCCCATACAGCTGTGTTGGCAGAAATATCTGGTTTAGGCTTGGCATGAAAGGACAACCACATTCTGTATCAACCGCAGGAATGAATTCAACTTGAAAAGCTCAATCTGAGGCCGCTTACAGGTCTACTTTCTAAGTTCCAATACCATTATGATGACACAGACTGTTAATGTATTATTGCATTGTTATAGCTGCATTTTTTTGCGTGTAACGAAGAAAAGCTGAAGCTGTGTTACAGTGGATAGAGTCTTTGTGAGTCCGTTTCTAAGCCAGGTATTTCCCATACTACAGTCTGAGGAGAGGTTGTGTCCGACATTGAAGTGCTGAGTGTGAAACTTGTACAGGCAAATGATAGCAATTAATGGCAAACCTGAAAACTCGTTAAAGTTCAGTAATGATACATTACCAGATTTTAGGCACATTATTCATTTGAATTATATTGTTTCCACATGGTGTACTTCTATGAAATTGTTTAAGAACAGATACCATGATAAATATAAAGCTACTCAATCGTAGAAAACAATTCTAAAGGGAGAAATGTGAATTGCTATCAGAAGATGCTTGCTTTTTAAATTTTTTTTAGAATGTTCTCAAAACCTGGATCAAGAAAGATCAGCTTGGATTAATTAATATATGCTCAATAGCTGTTCTGCATGGGAATTGAAAACACCTATAGGGCAAAATCTACCTGGTTAGAAAAACAGTAAGTTAGAATTGGAGAAAGGCTAGAAAATAGGTAACAGCTGTAAAACAACACACAGGAAAGGCCCTCACTACTTGTGTTAATGTAATATTGTGCATGCAGTGTTAAATTTTGACTTCACACTAGGTGGTGATTTAAAAAGTTAGGAGACAAAGTTGACGTGCTACCTGTTTTGAGATCTGTCCATTGATCATTTAATCTGGCTATTTTTAATTGAAATTTATCAGTTTCTGATGGTATTTTCTAGGGTTCTTTTTGGTCTTACTCGCAGGTGGTAAATAAGCAGGAACAAATCAGCTTTGATTAATTTTACACTGAAGTAAAAACTGTGGAATCAGCTGTAGAATATGCAGTGGGCAGGGGGCCTTTGGAGCGGTATGGAGAACCCTATGTTGGTTGAGAAGTGCTGTGGCCCAGCTGGCTCATAGGACCGTAATGGTCCGAGTTGAGATGCTGTGTTAGCATCTGTAACTGGTGAGTGTGGGATTGCTGCTGCCGGGCTTTGTTCTGAAGGCTCCTGGGCTAATTCTTGCTGGCTGTAAAACTTTGTATTCGCCTTGCTGTATTTTAAAGGCTTCTTGATTTGAGGCGGTGAGTGTGAGCTTGGATAATATCCTTCAGATGAGCTCTTGGCTCAGCTGCAGTGAGTCCTGGTGGTGAAACACCTTTCTCCTCTAACTCAAATATCTTTTGGAACTCAGATGTTTATTGGGCTATTGCATGTAAACATCTCTTACACATAAAAAGTGCCTGGTATTGGGTTTAAAACTGTTAGTGCAACACTGCTTTCTGCGAGCTGTGGAGCATAACCTGCTTTGGGTTGCTCTCTGCTTCTGTACTCTGGTGGCAGAAATGCAAAATGTAAATGAATGTCTGGCGCTGAAATTGTGCAGGAAGCATCATACCTGAAAATGCGTGCAATTTCCTGTCTAGCACCGGCATTTCTGGTATTTTCATTGCACGTATAATCCACTCTGCAGCTGAGATTTTTCTTCTGAGTCTTCAAGGGTTTTTTCTTTCGTGCAAGACTGATAGCAGAAGGTTTCAATACAGCTCATGAGTTTGGGGGTTGTTGTAAATGGCGCCCAGGTTCCTGTTGTCTCCGCAGAATGGTATTTCTGTTGTGAAGAGACCACGAGTTTTACATGTGGGCAGTTCTGAAAATTCCTCTTAAATGATACCATTTACTGGAGCTAATTTGTGGCAGTTCACATCTCACTGTTTAAAGTCCTCTTCCTTGAGCTCTTCCCCCATCAGTTGAGAGAGAACTCACTTAGGAAAGACATTTTCTTTACGGAAATTCAGCATCCTTTAATTAGGTACACAGAAACTCCAGGGCTACACATGCTGATTGTGTAGTTTTTCGTGTACTTTATGCAACTGTAAGTAACAAAGCTTAGAGCAGTTGCAACAGTAAAGGATTTTAATTTTTTTTTTTTCCTTTTATAAATTTGGTGGCATCCCACATTGAGGCAACTCTGACTTCACTTGGTAATTAACCCTTGTTTGTGAAAGACCTTTTCCCTATTAATTTGATCCATTAAAGAAATGCTCTTTGAAGCTAGTAGTTAATCTTCCTATTTAAATTGCTGGGTTTTACTTAGATTGGTTACAGCTTAGTTTTAAAGAGCAGCTAAAAATAGCAAGCTGTTGTGCTCTACAGTTTAAATATCTATCTATAGTAGTAGCCTTTCTAGAAAGGAAGTACCTAGTAAGAGGGAGAGGAGAGTTTGCTGCTCGGACAGCACCAGTTAGTACCAGCATTGCACTTTGCCTTGAGTTTTACTCATCAGGGAGTCAGGCAGTGCTCCAGCAGGCAGCACTTGATTCTCTTACTCTGGGATTAATTTTTAACAGAAGCACTATGAGCTCAATTTGAGCAGTGTTTCAGCTGGTAATTAATAATTCAGTGGCTGTGAGAAGTTCTGATGGTTTGTGTCGAAGTCTGCTGCTAGGCGTGCCAAAACAGGGCCAAAAACTCGAAACCAGCTGAAATTGTTTCAGTAACGTTAGGCTTTCAGAAAGAAAATAGCAGGGAAAGGGCAGAAATGACAACTCGTGAGGTTAGCATCTATTTTCATCTCTTGTGTTGTCCTTCTCTACGTGCCCTTTGTGATTCACACAAGCCTGGCAAACTTGTAGGCTTGAAATGCACAGAATTATTGCCAGAGCATGGGGGGTGTTAACTTAAAGTGTCTGCAGTTGGAAAGGAAGCCAGGACAAAACTGCAGGCACCTAGGCAGATGGAAACCAGTTACTTGCAGTAATTCTCCTTTCAGTTTATCATAGGATGCACTTTCTGCAGGAGAAGGGATCTTGAATGAGCAGCTAACAAAGAAAAATAAGAGGTAGAAAGGTGACTCTAAAAGGCAGTGTAATTACTTGTGTTACTTTTTTCAGTGAAATCTGTGGTCTGAGAAAGGGGACAAAGACACTTCAAATGGGTTTTTTTTTTACCTCCCCCCTTAATTTCCCATCAAGAGGAAAGGTACTTTAGGCCCACCTTAAGTAAGAAATGTTTAATCCATCGGGTTGTATAGTAGCTAAACTGTTGTTTTCAGGGTTGGTAAAGGTCAGACTTCTTGTAATGGCTGTTTCCAGATATACCTGTGTGTCAGGAGCCTCAAGCTTCTCAGACCAGGACATCCATGACTAGAGCAGGAACATCTGTTGTCACGGGGAAATGGAATGTGAAGAAATCTGCAAGATGGGAAATATTATCAGATATTTTAGGCTGCTCTTCTGAGGAATATGAGCATATATTCACAGAAACCAACAGAACTATTGCATGTCTGGATTTTTTTATGACTGTAATATTATAAAACTGTTAAGTTTTCCAAAGATCTCCATGACTATTATGTTGACTTATTAATGTTTCTCATTACATAGAAATAGCATTTCTGTGATCTTGCCACCAAAGGAGAGAACATAATCCTATTCTTAGCTTTTATAAAGCTGAATGATTCTGAAAATCAAGCTTCTAGCACTTCCTTCTGGTGGCAGGGGGTAGGAGGAGAGGCTGGTAGCGTTGGGGATGTTGTACAGTTCTTAGGAAGTTGGAAAAAATGAAGGTAATTGTAGAAGAAATGTTGATGGCTTGCTTTGTCTTTATCACAGCTTACTTAATTTTGTGTTTTAAGGCATTCCCGCTTCCAGCGTGCTTCTCAATAGCATCGTCACTTGTATTTTTCTGCACAGACTGAGCAGGGTTTTGGCTGCTGTAGGTAGCACATCACATAAAGGACTGAAAAAGTGTTCTTTCGGGGGTGTATTTGACTGCTTACACTGAGCCTGCTTCGTTACTTCCCAGGCAATATCAGCTTGTGAATTGCTTTCCTCCGTGGCTCGTGGCACCTCTCCCAAGATGTGTGCTGATTAAAAAGCCGTTGTGCAGAGGCGCGCAGAGTTAGCGAGGTGCATCTGGCAGTGGGTAGCGTGGGACCTTTAAGGCTAGTGAAATTTGAAAGTAGTGATTCCTAGAAACTGTTGGTAGCAAATAACGCAGTGGTTTATTTTCTCTCTTTTTCGACTAGTGACACTTAGCCTCTTTATGATAACAGTACAAGGCGTGCAACTTTGAATTATCAAAGCAGTGTTTACAGGCTTATGTTTGTGTTACAACTTCTGTGTAAGTCAACGGAAGAAAAGGGGATCCTACAGATTAGTGCGACAGACTTTTTTTCTGGGGTGCATGTGAAATGAAGACAGGGTGCCTTCAGAAGACACAAATGTATAAAAAGAAAATCGGACAACGATACCGTATACTTTTGTATCTTTTCTTTCATTTCTTTTTTTTCCCTTGGGCACTACAGCAGCACTGAGTTCTTGTTCAAATGTAAGAAAAGTTTGGAGCTCCTTCTTAAAAACGGTCAAAAGTTCATCTGAGTTTAAAACTCGTGTGACAGATTGATAAAACAAATGTGAACTGGTGTTGGTACTGGGAAAAGGTAGAATTACCCATGTTACTGGCTGACAGAATCCTGGTTGTTTCAGTGCTTACTCTAAGGCCTTTACCTCCCGTGTCCTGAGACAGGCGAGTCTAACAAAGGCAATGGATGGAGAATGAGGCAACTTCTTAAAAGCTGGAGTTTTCCAGTATAGGGGACACAATGGAAAGTGCTCATACTGGAGGAAGAAAGCTGGGAAAGGGACTTTTTGGATTACTTGAAAAGCAGGACCGATGCCGAATCAGTATCCTTGGTTATCTGAACCATTTGGTAGACTTTGTAAGGATGGTTGAAAAGGAAGAACTTGGAGAGTGTATATGGTACTACTGGAGCACTGAGCTGGAAATAACTTGCGCTGTAACGTTTTGAATGGACTTAAAGGGTTAGGAAGGAGGAAGGGAACAGGATTTGGAAGGTAGACAGGCAGTGGTCAAGGGATGAGATAAGTAATTCAGGTGCAGTTTCTACCTCTTTGAAGAACTGATCTTGTTGTAAGACTCGGTGTGTTTGAGTGCAGTTCTGGCAGAGCCCACTGTGGCAGAACTCTATACCCAGCATTATGTTTACACTTGTAAACTGAGGTTTCAATATTCAGCTTTGATAAGTGGTTCATTGGCTGCTGGGAAACTTAGTTTCAAATGTAACTGGGACAGCGAACTCGTGTTTCCTGTATTAACCCCAAGCTTTTGTTTCTATAGGATTAGCTCAGAACGCAGAAAAGAGAAGTCAAGAGATGCAGCCCGGTGCCGGAGGAGCAAGGAATCGGAAGTGTTCTATGAGCTTGCTCACCAGCTGCCCCTGCCCCACACCGTGAGCGCGCACCTGGACAAGGCGTCCATCATGAGACTGACCATCAGCTACCTGCGCATGAGGAAGCTGCTGGACGCTGGTAAGTGACCAACGGGGCAGAATCTGGAAGAGGGGCTGGAGGTGTATTGAGGAAGAAGCCATTCCTCACGCCTGCCAGCAGTTAAATAAAGGCATTGACAGTTGTGTCCTTTCTGTGGCAAGGTGGAAGACCTTGCAGTAGACATAGGCTGTTGGTGATGGCACAGGAAAAATATGGCCACTCTTCAACCGACTTTGTTTTTTCACTTTCTATTCTGGTGCTCCTAGTTGACTCATCATGGCTACAGGGCCATTTTCAGTCTCATTTGACCCTTCTCCTTAAGTGAGTTTCTTTCATTGAACCTTTTTTTTTTCCCCTTGAGTTGGTAGCTACAACTGTGCTGTGCTAAACTGTAGGTGTTTGGTGCAAGGCTGGCTTAGCTAGCTGCAGGCGTTTCTCCTTAATATCAACTGCAAGGAGGTTTTCTGTAATTTGTACTGCACTGAAGGTGAAGTTAGCTGAGAATGTGTCAGTCTCTCCCCATGCAACAAGAGGAGTATCAAGTTAGCTTATGAACCAGTATGTGTATAGCATGCTATAGATGTTGTACTGGTTACTTGTACTCATGCATGCCTTACCTATACTGTATGAGAAGTAACTGTGGTAGCTGTAGTCTGAAACATCTCCTAGGAAGCCCTCGGTAAAGTTTGTAATGCCTTTTTGAGATGAATAGTAATATTTTTTGCCATGCAGACTTTTCCTTGAGGTGGAAGTTTATTGGTTTATGCATAAAAGCATAGAGGGTTAACCTCGCTCTGATTTTCTGTGATTTGTGATACCATTACTAGAGCTTGAAGAGAATTGATTCCTAACTGACTTATACTGGCTTTGAACAGTCCTGCAAGACTGACTCCTTGTAGACTGGTGCCAGAAGTCATTCCTGATGGTGAGTGAAGAATGACTGACGTTTACTTAAACTGCTTCTTGTAGGTGAGCTGGAGACAGAAGCCAAAATGGAGAAGGAACTGAACTGTTTCTACTTGAAAGCTCTTGATGGATTTGTCATGGTTCTGTCTGAAGATGGGGACATGATTTACATGTCTGAAAACGTGAACAAGTGTATGGGACTCACTCAGGTGAAACACATTTCCCAAGACTGTTTCAATATATAAAAGCTGTTACATTTTTGTATATGTAAAGTTAGACACCCATATGCCTCTTATTTTTTGCAGTTTGAGTTGACGGGGCACAGTGTATTTGATTTCACTCATCCGTGTGACCATGAAGAGCTGAGAGAAATGCTTACGCACAGAAACGGTGAGAAGAAAGCAAAAACTGATTTAATTTACTTAAGGGTAGTTCCTGTTTGTATTAGTACAGTTGGGTATCTGCCAGAAAAAGGTGTCGAGAACAAATGAGTATGTTTTGTTGCTTAAATCTCAAAACAAACCTTGTTCAGAGATACTAACAACAGAAAATAACCAGAATGTTTTGACAATATCCTAACTGTAGGAGAGATAAGGCTTCATTAGTACTTTCTAATCTAAAACAAAATTAAGACTTAAAACAGAGTTATTGAGGGTTGAAAGAATTCATATGTCTACAGGATCAAAATTACGGGTGGGCTGAATAAGAATGATCTTAAGCAATTGCTGTAGAAGGATATGGAGAAGTTAAATTGGTGTGTTTGCTTTGGCAGGACAACTTAAAAGCAAATCTTTCTTCCAGAACCCTGTGGTGGTATACTTAAGACACAAAAAAGATACTATATTTAGGATACTGAAAAACTAATGGGGGAATACTTGGACAGCCTAAAAAAGGCTTTGGGATAAATGCTGCCCTGCACCTTTTCATCAGTGCATGAAATTGGTATCTTCTCACAGATTTCTAACTTCTGCATCTGAGGGACTAGAACACTGTGTTCATATGTTCTGTATGCTTTTGAATGCAACATGCCCATGAATTACTCCTTTTGTGTCTTTTAAAGGTTTAGTAATGACTGTAAAGACTTGGCAGCCTGCATGCCTCCAAACAAATCTGCTTTACTCGATTGTTAAAAGACTAAAATCTGACCCCTCTAATTCCTGTTTCATCAAACAAGGCTTATGTGGACTCTGAATCTAGAGAGATTACCAAGCCTGGCCTCTGCTTTTGTGCAGTGCTGTGAATCAGAAGTCTTCTACGTTGTTGTTCTGTTTAATTCAGTGGAAAAGACCTGATAAGATATCATAGCATTAAGGGCCCTGACTTGATTTTTATAAGCATTTTCTAAACTTGTCTGCCCTTAGTATTTCACTGTCTTTCTAGGACTAGATTGGATTTCCCCCCTGACCCTGTGTTGGAATACAGTAATGCATCTGGGGTGGGGAAGCCACTTAAAGCAGTGAAACAAAACAAACACACACCCTGCCTCAAACAAACAAAACCAACAAACAGACAACAACAACGAAACAAAAAAAAAAAGCAAGCAACAAACCTGGTCTTGTTGCAAAAGCATATTCTTAAAAATGTCATATTACTGAGTTTCATGCAAACTAAATTGTCTAAATTGACCAGGTTAGAAGATGATGTCTGGAAAGCATTATTACAAAGTCTGTTTCACAAATGAAGTTGGCGGACAAAAGTCTAAATTACAGTAATAATAGTACATTTTTACATTTATTAGTATTCCCTGGTTGCATTCTACTGCAGCTCTTACATCAGTGGAATTATTTGGGTTTTGAATTGAGTATTAAATACTTCCCTTTGGGATTGTACAGGTGCAAATGAATAGAAATCTGGCTGGCAGAAACCGAACTGTGTTCTGATTTTTATGAAGTTGCTTTTTAAACTTTCAAAGCTGGTGATTTTAAAGATACTGTCCAGTGCTGTATCAGACTTATGTTGCTCCATTTTTTTCAGGGTTACCTCTTAAAGCAGAGCCTGAAGCATCAGGACTTGGCAACAATAACATTCTGTCATCTTCAACTAGGAATTTCTAGATGGGCTTAACTCTTTCAAAACCAGACTGAATTAAATAAGTTCTGGCTGCTTCTCTAAACTCTGCTTTATTTTACTTTTCCTCTCATTTATTAAGGCTATTGTGATGTAGCATAAAGTAGTCTTGTCCTTGTTAGTCTTTGCCTCTGCTAGAAGTGTAGCACAGGGGCCTTCACGTTTTCCTAATGAATTTTGTCACACTAGTAGCTGCAGTGCAAGCCACCATGAAAAATTTCATAGCTGCTGTTGCCTGTGGAGGCTGAGAACGAATTACTGTATAAACTTGGCTCAGAAGTAAGCTCACATGTTCTGATCTTCCACCCTCTGTCATGAGTTGGTCCTTGCTCCTCAGCACACCTCAGCAAACTCATTCTTCCCCTGCTCCTTGGCTGGGCTGCTCTTATTTCCTTCTTCCACATACAGTGAGCTGCTTGCAGCTCTCCTGATAGGATCAGTTTGCATTTTCTTTGCCCAGAATAGCCTTGCTAGTAATCAACTCTGAAAGGTTCTCCCCTATAAAGGCAAAAACTTAACTTCAAGCCTGCTGTTGGCAAGTAAGGCTACTAATATGAATTTGTATTAGGATTTCTTGACTTCTTTTTTCCTCCCAAGAATGCTTATAATGTGTTTAAAAACTTGTTCCCTGTGTAAATCACTGTGGAAATATTTGGATGCCTGTAAACTGCAGAGCTGGTAATTCTGAACTGAAAAACTTAAAATACTGCAGTCCTGAAGAGCTACAGGCCCAAAATGTCTTTGATTTGAACCTCCCTGCAGTGAGCTACCAATTTCTTTCAGTGGAAACCAGCTCAACAGTACTTCTCATTCTGCACATTCTTTTCTTTGTTCTGTCACAATTTTAAAATAAATTAAATTTTCAGCCTGTCTTTCTTTCTTCCCACTCCTTTTTCCTGAAATCTAGGAGTGTGGAGTTGGCTACAAATACTGATCTTCAAACAGTGAAATACCAGGTTTTTGCCTCCCTCCCAGTAAAAACCACTCTGAATAGTGTTGTTATTGAAAGTGCTGCTAGGTTTATCAATCTTTTAAATTTATTTTTTTTGCGTCTTGGAGTTCTGTAGCATGCTTGGGGGTTTTATGCCTTTGGAAGATGATCCAAGAGCTTAAGAATTGGTTTACTATTTGCTTTTGCTAGGTCCTGTGAAAAAGGGCAAAGAGCAAAACACGGAGCGCAGCTTTTTTCTCAGAATGAAGTGTACACTGACTAGCAGGGGAAGAACAGTGAATATAAAGTCTGCTACGTGGAAGGTAACTAATGCAAAGGAATATTGACGTAGGTCGGCAGCTTCCTCTTCAGATGTCATAACCCTGTCTTGCAACAATTTTACTTCATGTAACTAGCTTGAGTTTCACTAATTTAATGATTGTGCTTCAATATGCTGAATACATCACAGAGGTAACTGAAACAATGTTTTAATATTAGTTTTTCAAAGCTCTTTTAATGAATTCTCCATTTTAAATTAGAGGTCATTGACTTAATAGAAATTATAATTACTTAATATGTTTGCATAAAGCCTTCTCCTCTGTGAGAAAACAAAAAATACTTGACACCACTTATGCTGATGCCTGATTTCTTTTGATTTAACACTGAAAATGTGACAGTTGAGGTCTCTCTGAAGGACTTCAATACCATTCTTTCTGAAGCTGCTGGCTCTCCCTTTTGTAACAGTTGGAACAAAAAGAGCCCAGCCTGATAACTTTCTGCAGTGAATGCATTTTGTCCTCTGGACAAAAAGTAACCTTTTACTGTATCGAGTGGTTTTACAGCTCACAATTCTCTTTTATAACTTTAGTTATTCTGGATCAAACAACTTCTTTCTTTGCTGCTGTCTGTGAACAATTCCTACTTCCGAATGGTTAAAAAAAACCCTGAAACCAAAAAACAACCAAAAACCCAAAGCAAAACCAAACTCCCCCAAAAAACCAAATCACAAAATGCAAGATTTCTTGACTCTCAAAGGCTGTTTGATCTCTAACATTACTTCTGCAGAAAACCTAAAACAGAGGAGGTTGCTCCTGTTACCGTAACCCGTAACTTCCCAGTCGGAGCCGTAAGATGCCTTTTGCTGAGGCAATGGCTGGTTGTCATTAACGTCAGCTTCAAAGAAGTGGTGTTCACAGAAATGCAGAAGTGTCTGGTGCTGCTTCGGCCAAGAGAAAGAGTTGGCAGCCGGCGTGCTCGTCGCAGCCTGTGCAGCGCGAGGAGGAGAACTGCTGCTCTCCTTTCGCTGTCCATCCCGAAGCACCGCTGCCTTCCTGCTGTTGCTATCACATCAAGGGGTGGGGAGGGGAAGGACTTTGCTCTGGGTGTGCCAAGGGGACGTGATTATATTGTCTGACGGACAAAAATCTAGTCTCTTCTTAAAATACAACTTTCCCACAGGTACTGCACTGCACTGGACACATCCGTGTATACGACACATGCGGTAATCAAACTCACTGCGGCTACAAAAAGCCTCCTATGACGTGTTTGGTGCTGATCTGTGAACCTATTCCTCATCCGTCAAACATTGAGGTCCCCTTGGACAGTAAAACATTCCTCAGTCGTCACAGTCTCGATATGAAATTTTCCTATTGTGATGAAAGGTAATATATATTTTGCACTTTAAAAGAAGGGTTTGCAGGGTTGGTACACGTTGGCTAGTGTTGGCCTTACACATTTACATAGTCTTGTTAATTTGATTCATCTGTCCAGTGGAACCATCAGTGACATACCTTGGCTTTTACTAACTTACCAGGATGTCTTATTTAAAAGTGCAGGGTGTGGGGTCATTATTTTGGAATAAATCCTTTGCCTGCTTGTTCAAATTGGTCTTAAGTGTAGTGGCAACGATTAAAAGTGAAATGAGAAGATTATGAAAAAATGGGATAGGTTTTAGCTTTGTCAGAGATGGTGATGCCTTTTGGTGGCTGTGTGTGTGTAATATTTGTCAGATGCATTTTATGACTGTCACTCCCCCACTCTTCCTCAGGAGATCAGTGCCTTCTTTTTCCAGTTCAAAAAAAAAACCCCAAAAGTTCAGCTGTACTTTTAAAGCAATACAAGCGCTGTTGAGAATGACATTTTGTATTCTGGTACAAATCATGGATGTAGTCAAATACAGAAGACTGCTCTCACTATCCTCTGAAAACTTAGCTTGACATATTTGAAAAACAGAAGTGAAAGAAATCATTGGCTTGAGGGTTTTTTTAATTGTTTGGGGTATTTTTTAAAATTTGTGTGTGTGTTTCGTTGGTTGGTTTTTTGTGCATGTGTGTTTTGATTTGGTATTATTTGTTAACTGCCTCTTATAGCAAAATGGAACTTCTCATTACTTGCTGTGGTGAGACGCAGAGAGCTGTGAATGCAGCTTATTTTCTGTCCTCTGCAGTACCTACCTTTGTAGGACTGATGGAGTCACATAAAAAGTACTTATTTGGTCACATTCTGCACGTTTAATAGAGCAAAAGGGGTGAGTTCCTCTGGTTAACACTGCCCTCTAAGGGCTGAAGAAAATACTGTTTTCTTCAAAAAGCTGGTAGTGGTTGAGTGAGAAGAATAAATCTGATTCCAAATTTCAATTTTAGTTGCAGATTTAAAATTGTTGAAGCATGTCTTTGTTACTTGATTAAACTCTCATGTTTGCCTAAGCTGGATATGCTGGTCCTTAAGTATCTGGGATACCTTTAAGCAAAAGAAGAAAATGTCTCTAAAGTAGGGATTGACTTAATTCTGTCCACCACAGGACATGATTTACAAATGTTCAGTGAGAAGTAAAATCCTAGACCTGCTGAAATTTCTTTTACAGAAAAGCATAAAAAAATTAGCAATTTATTTCAAAATTGCTGTTAGTGTATGGAAGTGACACTTGGGATTCTTCTAGATGTGCAAGCATCCAAATGCTCTAGTATTTCTGCTAGTCCATGACTGCTTTTACTTAGCAATTTTTTTCCCTTGTTTAAAGAATTACAGAGTTAATGGGATATGAGCCAGAGGAACTCCTGGGTCGCTCTATCTATGAGTACTATCATGCGCTGGATTCTGATCATCTGACCAAAACACACCATGACAGTAAGTAAAAAGATGTATTTAAAGCCCTCCAACTACAAGAGATGAGATACAGCACTGGGGGAAAGCAGCAGCAGAACTTTCTTTTAATTTGAGATACAGATCTGCAGTGAATACTTATCTTAAACAGTCTCTTTTTTTTCTGCCTGTAATTAAAGCCGGTGTCCTTTCTGCTTTCAGTGTTCACAAAAGGGCAGGTGACAACAGGACAGTACAGAATGCTTGCTAAACAAGGTGGCTATGTCTGGGTTGAAACTCAAGCAACTGTTATATACAACACTAAGAATTCTCAGCCACAGTGCATAGTGTGTGTAAACTATGTATTGAGGTAAGCTGAGTGGACATCACTATTCTTCATCATCATTTTTATTGAAGACCAAGTCAGATTCTGATGGCACTTTGTTTAGAATACTGCCAGTCCCAAGGTTAGGGGTTGTATTTGAAAAAAAAACCCCACTTCTTTTGATCTAGTGATGTTTGTAGGAAGACCTCTGCAGGCAAATGGAGTCAAAGCAGCAGTAATGTCTTTCTTGATCCCAGTTTATCTTCTTCTTCTTTAGGATTCTTCTTAATTTAAAGTTTCAACTGAAGGCAGACTTGGTGATTGTTTTTCTGCAATTGTGTAACAGATCTAAAGTAGTTTTTTGAAACTTTAGTGAATGGACCAGTATCAATCTATCAATATATTGTACATTCATTTAAAACAAAGAAAAGTGTTTTAGGAAATAACTTAATTTATTTTCTTTTTTTTTTTTTCTCCTTACTTTCTCAGTGCTTTCAGAAAAACACATTTATTTTTGTTACTTTTTTTTCACTGGCACCACAATTGGTGCTTGCTTTGTCTATTACATTTGAGGAAAGAATGAGTAAGAAAAAAAAAGAATTCTTAAAGCTCCTATCCTGGTAATTTTGTGGTATATGTGTGTGGTGGTTTTGGGTGGTTTGATATATTTTGTTTGTTTGTAGGGGTTTTTTTCGACTTAGAAAACTGTTAAGTCTGAATTTATTCCTTTTAGCCGTTCTTTAATGGTCGTCTTCTTCTCTAACAGTGGAATTGTTCAGAAGGACTTGATTTTTTCACTCGGACAAACCGAGTGTATGTTGAAACCAGTGGAGTCTCCCGATATGAAAATGACCAAAATATTCAGCAAAGATGACCTGGATGATACCAACAGCCTATTTGAAAAACTTAAACAGGAACCAGATGCTTTAACTGTGCTGGCCCCGGCTGCCGGAGACACAATTATCTCTCTAGATTTCAGCAGTAATGGTGGGTGTGTGTTTAAATTGGAGAGCATGCTAATAACTCAAGTTAGTATTTTACAGTAAATTCTGAAAAATAACTTCCCTGTCTCACTTGCCCAGTGTGATTTCAGCTGCTGTTTTAAACATAATGAGGTCCGTAGGCGCACACAGCATTGTTACTTAGGTTGATGGTTTCTTTTAATTTTTAGAGTCTGATGAACAACAATGTGATGAAGTTCCTTTGTATAACGATGTAATGCTCCCCTCATCCAGTGAGAAATTGCAGAATATAAATATGGCAATGTCCCCACTACCTGCCTCTGAAACTACAAAGCCACTTCGTAGCAATGCCGATCCTGCACTTAATAGAGAAGTTGTATCAAAGCTGGAGCCAAACACAGAGCCACTCGAACTTTCTTTTACCATGCCTCAGGTGCAAGAGCGACCAACCAGCCCTTCTGATGCAAGCACCAGCCAAAGTTCACCTGAGGTTAGTTACATAATTTGGATATGCTGTCATCAAAATGTATGTGCTGTTGGGGCTCGTGGAGCAAATCAGGTTAAGGATGCAGGCAAGGCAGGAATTGAAAATGATTTCTTTGTTGTGACTGAAGCTCACGCCGTGATCTGAGGAAAACAATAATTTTCATACTGACCATTTTCTCTTCATTAAAAGTGAGTTTTGCAAACATGTGCAATACCACTCAATAGAAATAAGAGCAGCTTGGGATTGGTCTTTCTAGAAAAGAATGGCTCAGAGACAACTTCTCTAAACAGCAAATAAATTACTGTAGAGGCTAATTCCAGGCTCCCACTAATCATGTGCTTCCCAAGTGGGGTGAATTTGAATGTATATTGATAAATCTATCCTTTTTCATTTTAATTTTGTGCAACTACAGCCTGGAGTTAGTTTTTACATTACAGCATTTTTCAGAGAATATGTAGATACAATGCAAAATGATGTCACGACAGAAACTTAAAACTGCACTCAAAATGTTTTCACAGCCCAGTAGTCCCAACGACTACTGCTTTGATGTGGATAATGATATGGCTAATGAATTCAAACTGGAATTAGTGGAGAAACTCTTTGCAATAGATACAGAAGCAAAAAATCCATTCTCTACTCAGGTAATGTACATTAACTTCAAACTCTGTATCATTTTAATGTTTGTTCTCAATGTGCTTCTCTTAGAATGTCTTCAGGAACCTCCTTCCTCTTCCGTGTAGTATTTTTACTGAAATAAATTGTAAACAAATATTGTAAGGATTTGGTAAAAAGACAAGCCTTTTGCTCTGAAGTCTCAGAGCTGAGCTGTTCCTGCCTGTTCCTAATGTTCACCTCTCGTCTTTTCCAGGAAACAGATTTAGACTTGGAGATGTTGGCTCCTTACATCCCAATGGATGACGACTTCCAGTTGCGATCCTTTGATCAGCTCTCTCCTCTGGAAAGCGGTTCTTCTGGCTCTCAAAATGCAGCCACCATCACCATATTTCAGCAGACTCAGACACCATCAAGTACTGCTGATGAAGTAAAACCAGCGACAGAATGCGTGGATGACGTGAAGACGCTAATTGGTCCTTCGTCTCCTGTCCACGTAAGCAGTGAAACGAGTAGTGCCCCAGCATCACCCTACAGCGGGAACAGGAGTCGAACTGCGTCTCCCATCAGAGCAGCAAAAGGAACAGTGGATCAGGCGGAAAAATCTTGCCCTGGAGCCCCCAGTTTGCTAACTGTCACTCTGAATAAAAGGTATTTTAAAAGCGGAGCTTAAGCCCTAGCATCTGTGCAAGAAACGAGATATAATACACGTTTAAATACTGCCAACTCTTGTATGTTGTCTTCAGCATTCTGCTTCAAAGTAGAAATGGATATATTTACATTTGGTCATTTCAGATAAGTTTGGGGGGTTTTTTTTCCCTTTTTTTTTTTTTTTACAGTAAGCTTTGCTAAAGTTAATTTCACAGTAGCTTCTACATAAACATCTTAGGTAACAGGCAGCTACTGTATGCAAGCTGTGTTGGTAATTTTGTTCTGCTCTCGTATCTGAAGTGCAGCCTTTTAAAAAGAATGCAGTAGGCAATTTACAAGTGGTTATAACCACACAATATTTCTAGTGCTCTTCTTGTTCACTTTGTTATGAGGTAAGAGGCGACTGCAGTCTGTGCGCCAGATTTATTGCTTTTGAAATGCATCTCATATGAAATTGCATTTCATAATGGACTGTGGCATATGTAGTAGATATTTATAAGGACAGAATACTCTATCAAAAGTCTGATGTTTGACTTTGTACGTAGAAGGATTATCTGTACATAGAAGTATTCAGAACATACTTTTCCTGACCCATCCCCTTTCTGTCAACAGTGAATTGCTGAACTTTTATGTTTTGGGTTTTTTTCTTGCAAAGACTTTACAGTTTTTGTTAATTCATTCTGAGCTTCACAGCAAAATTAAAAGCTAACATTTACTATGTTAGTAGACAATGATTGTTGAAATGACACGATTACGAAAGGAAAGTAGTATAGTTCATAAATTCAGCTCTGTGATATTGTGTATGTGTCCACAAAAGAAGAATGGCTTGAGGATAGTTGAAACATCTTAACAGCCTGAATCAATTTTTCTTAGATCTACTGCAATGGATGAAGAACTAAATCCAAAGATGCTAGCTTTGCATAATGCTCAAAGAAAACGAAAAATGGAACATGATGGTTCACTTTTTCAGGCAGTTGGAATTGTGAGTTTTGTTTTACCATTTTAAAATATTCACTTTTAACCTTGCAATTTCTGAAATGAGGCATCAGTGCAGACTCCCAAGCTTAGCAGTGGAATCTTGGGATGAGAGAGAATTGTTTGATAGTGAAATTCCCAGGTACATGCAGATACTTCAGTATTAGTTCTTCTACTTTCTGCTGTTTCAAAAGTGCCCTCTGTACCCAAGCGCATTTCTCAGTTAGGTAGAAGATGCTCTTTTGTGAACATATTTTCTTCAGTAGAATGTGCACAAATGGAAGACATCACATTTAAATTTATAATTGCTGTATTTATTTCACTTTTGAATTCAGCTCAATTTTCCTATTTGTCAGTACTGGAGATAGTGATCTTATGCTTCTTTCTATGTTTCCATTTTTCCACTAAGTCTGAAATTCCTCTATTTGATCAGATAACAAGACCATCTGAACCATAAGAGAATAGAATTCATATAACCTAGCAAATGTATATTACTACCACTTCGATTTCATGCACATACTCTCTAGTATTAGAGCATTGGGAGTGTGAGTAGCTCATCATCATCTGTCCCAGCTATTCAAAAGAAACTTTTTAGTTTAGTCACTTAATTGGGGCTGTCCAGTTTATTTTCTGCAAGGGTATTTTGTCTCCATAATCTTTGTCTCTTACTGTCAGTTCTTAGTATTTTGAAACCTTGAGCTTTGCTCTTATATACTGTTACCTCTCTTCCTGCCTTCATTGCAAATTCCCACTTCTCTTAAGTTTAGTACAGTTAATTCTTCGTTCCTCTACTGCAATGTAACCTTTGAGATTCTTTGTTTCTCTAGTGGTCCATCTCCTAGGTCTAGTCATCCATCATGTCTTACAGTGCAGGACTATTTTTCCTCTGAACTATGACTTGCCTCTTGCATTAGCATTCTGGTTTAGGCATGAGACAAATGACTGTATTTATCTGTCTTTATCATTGCTCTTCTCTAGAAGACCTGAGAAGGCTTTTCTATGTCCATTCTTTTATATGAGGCAAGCAGACTTTATTTTAAAAAATCATCATACTTATGCCGTTGATTTCCTTTGCTAAATGCTTTGCACTTTCATGCATGTTCTTTTGCTTCCAGTAGCCCTGTAAGAATTCACAGCTTTGCAAGAAATTTTGTTGCCTTCCTCACACAGTGGTGCTACAGCTGTCAGATAATGGTGCTGATAAAATACTCAGAATAGCATGGGATGGCATGAAATACACAGAACACAAGCAGTTCTGCATTAACTGTTGGAACAGTGTTCAGGCTCCAGTGCTTACTGCCTTTTCGATGCTTATAGGTTCAAATGTCATCCTTTGCTAAACTTTTTGCTGTATCTTACTATTTTGATGGTTTCTGCACAGGCAGAAGCTGAATTTTCCATGTAGCTGGGTCTTAGTGATGTTATTTCAAGCAGCTGCTTTTGTTGTTTGGCTTCTTTCCCTGCAATGGATTTCTGAGAGGATGAACTAGGCCTTGCACATGCATAGAAAAAAACTATGTTAAACCCAGACTTAAAATACGTGGTATTCTGGGATTGTACAAAAACTTGCCACAGCTGCTTAGCTGTAAGGAAGCAGGATTTCTTTTGCAAAGAGTGAAAATAAGTGATGACTAAAGTAAAATACTACTTTAGTTTTCTAGAAAACAGAAGAATTAGGTAAGGTCAGGATGTGTTACAGTAAAATTATGAAATAACGATCCAAATCATCACATTGAAAAAGATAGGAACTGTATCTTTCTTAATATGAAGGGCTGCATTGCTTTCACAGGCAAAAAATAAAGCAGCAGCAATGTAGGTGACTGACCTTACTATGAAATGCAGCCTCTAAATCAGAGTTGTTCTATTATCCAGCTGTCCTTTGGACTTGCACGGATGCGTTATAACCTCAAAACATACATTCTTAACTATTTAAGTGTTCAGAATAAGGGCAGTGTTCTGAAATAACCTTGTCTTTTTGCAGCAGTCAGGGCCACTAACAAGACAAAACTTGGCAGTTCAGCTACCTTTCCTAGCAAGCTTGATACTGAGATGGTGTTTTTTCCTTCTATCCCATCTGTGTCAGTGGCAGCTTCTTCCTACTTATCCTAATTATATGGAGCCCTTAAAAGCTTTCTAATCTCTGCATCTTCTACGCTGCTGTCAAAACAGTATGCTAAGGAGCTGTATCTGCAACAGAATGCCTTAGGACTGCATTCCCCACAGGGTTTAGGTCAGGTGGCTCAGTGGCAGTAACTGGAGTGCCAGCAGAATTTACATCTCAAATTTAGATAGAATCGACCTCTGGAGGTTCCTGAATCTCCTGTCTACATTACTAATTCCAGTGCAGAAAACCATTAGAGACTTCAGTGAAAACCTGATGCTTACTCACACAAGAGCAATGGTAATTACATGGGTGGGTATGTGTGTACAGGTTACATGCTAATCTTGAGCGTGGTAACTGATGATAACCAGGATTCAGTGATTGTTTTCTGTAGGGGAAGTTAAGTTCTCAAAATGTGATCCGGTTTTAAGTAATTTGCAAGTACTTAGAAGTCTGTTTCTCCTCGAGTTCTGAATGAAGCCCACTTTAAATGGTGACAGTGCCTGCGTTAGTAATTAGTGGAAGGAAGAGGGATGTAGAGGGCTGGAAAGATACAGTGTGCAATAAAGAAGATTTGATTTATTTCTTTGTAGGGGTCTTTATTCCAGCAGACAGGTGACCGTGGAGGAAGTGCATCACTTGCTTGGAAACGTGTAAAGGGATGCAAAACAAATGGTCATAATGGAGTGGAGCAGAAGACAATCATTCTACTATCAACTGGTATTTATCATTCCTTTAATATCATTCCTATATTCTTTCATTATCATTAAAATAAATCTTTTAGTAGGTAGAAGGGGGCGGAGGGGGGCTGTGCGAAAGAACTGCGTGACAAAAACATATCCAAACTTAACTCCTTTGTGAACGATTTTGGAGGAAAGGTTAAGCGTGGTGAATAAAGCACAATTTTTCTCCTTCCCCTCCCTCTTTAGACATAGCAAGTAAACTTCTAGGGCAGTCGATGGATGAAAGTGGACTACCCCAGCTCACGAGTTACGATTGCGAAGTAAACGCTCCCATACAAGGCAACAGAAACCTGCTACAGGGTGAAGAACTGCTCAGAGCTCTGGATCAAGTTAACTGAGCTTTCACAATACTTGTTCCTTTTTTGGACACTGGTGAATCATCACCTAAAGCAGTCTATTTATATTTTCTATATCTGATTTTAGAAGCCTGGCTACAGTACTGCACTAATTCAGTTAGTTCAGTTTTGATCCCCTTTCTACTTATTTTGACAGTCTTTTTAATATGTTCTTTATGTAACAATAACTCAACCTATAGTGCATTTTTATAATTCTTTGGTACATACACTTTTAAGTCCATTACATTTAAAAACACACTTGCAATAGCAGCTTTGAAATATGCACCTGATTTAAAAAAAAGAAAAAAAAAAAGAAAAAAAAAAAAAGTATTTATTTTTTTTGGCTGGGGAGTTGGTCACCAAAACTTATCATTAGTAAAATGTCAACACAGGAAAAACTGGCAATACTTCCATCCTGCTCTTCATAGGTAGCTGGAAGACTTGTGCTCTCTTACTCTTTATGTTCAGATAAGTTTGTTTTTTTTTTTATTTTAATAGTTTTTATAAGAAACAACAATGCTTTGCAGCAGTGCATTGTAGCCACAATCGCACAATATATTTTCTTAAAAAATACCAGCAGTTCCTCATGCAATATATTCTGCATTTATAAAAACTAGTTTTTTGAGAAGAATCTTCTTTTGTTTGCCTATGAAATCATGTTTAAACCTGGATTATGTCATTATTTTAATCACATTGTAATATAAATTGTTCTTAAATGCTGTCTTACACTTTTGACCTAAATGAGTGTGGTTAGTCAAAGGAAAGGCTTTATCTGGAAAGGGCTAGCAGCATTTTATTTGGATATGTTCTCAATTTAGAGAGAGTTTGATGTTCTTAAAGTAGTCACTTTGCCAGCTTAAAAGGAAAATAAATAAATAAATTCCCTGCCTGTAGTTGTTGAAGTTAATGCTAATATCGTGTATGATCTTGAATCTAAATGTTCAGCTTACCCTGTGTGGTATAGGTGATATTTCAAGCAGATCGTAAAACATCTTGCATTGTTAGCAAAGTTTTATCTAGTACATCATTGAGTTGCTCAATATTTTGATGTTTTGGTTTTATGCACCTTGTTGGTATTAACATCCATATGTTTTCATGTAGATTTCAATAACTTGAATATATTTAGAAGCCTTTTTATTTAGAAATATATAGTTGTCACAAACATCTTATTTTCCTATATGTACTGTACAAAACCTTCATTCACTCATTCTTTTGCTCTTTGTGGTTGGATCTAACACTAACTGTATTGTTTTCTTACATCAATAAACTATATGTGGACCAGGCCCCCTTGGGGGAGTGTGTTATCTGAGAGAAATGAGATAATTTATATTTTTGTTAGTGGTTATTGTTCATCCGTGTTCCCTTTTTAACTTAGAGTTGATTGGAAATCACTGCTTCCTTATTTTGATTGTCACATCTCTGTGTTGATTATTTGAGCCTGTTCAGTACTGAAGTCTCCTAGGCAGTGTTGTACTCCCGCTCGCCAAAGATGTTCAACTTCTCAATCTGTTACCACACCAGTTAGCAAACTCGGAAGGGAGGAGACGGCACATTTGTGTTCCTTCAGAGTGGGAGGATTCTGCTGTATTAACAGCTTAAAGGCTTGTCTCTGGAAGCTTTATCAAGGTAACAATGGAAAGCAGGAAACAGTAAAATTCACTGGGGTGATTAGTTAAAGATGGATTTTTATCACAACTGCACGATTATAAAATTAAGCTGGTACTTGATGATAAAGCTTGTTCTACAGTGGGCTATTGACTCAGTGGCTTTGACTAGGTGACTTTTCTCACTTTGCAGTCCTAAAACAAGATGCTACCACTGCAACCTTGTAATGGGTAATTATGGTTGAGATATTCTGTGCGTTCTTCAGACTTTCATCTCAATGTAAGAAATCAAATGTCGTGTGTCATAAGAATTATTTTGCTTTTATTTTGGAAACTTTGGTTTCATTGGGCTCTTTAGAATCTTTTGAAGTCAGTATAATGGTACATAAGCTTACCCTGTTTTCTAAAGTTACTGTTTCACTAAAAAGCACTTTTAAACTGACACAACTCTATTGTAAATGGAGACTATCGACCACCAACTGAAAAAAAAAAAAAAAGATGAGGCACTGGTAGCAAAAGACTGTTGCATACTTCTTGAGGTTTGTGTAGAAGTTGCACAAAGAGAGGAGAAGGTGTATAGGTGTGCTAAGCTAGAGTTGAAGCCTTGTGCAGAGAACATTTTGAATATGTACACCGGCTACTTAATATTAAAAGATTTTTAACACAGCCTTATCAACTTCTCTAGGTGCAGCAGAGCTACTGCCTGCCTGTGGTGTGAGGGCTTTTGGATGGCATTCTTTCCATGGCGTCCCTCTCTTTGTCAGCAGTTAAAAGGTTTAACAGTGAAGTTGCTAAAGGCTTAGGTAAAGCACCAGCTGTTGGGGGCATCCCTTATGCTTAGCTCTGCATGGATTGACATGGTGCTTCTGTGAAGAGACAGTGAGGAGAGTCTTACAGCCATGTGGGAAGGACAAGTGGGTCTGCTTTTCTCATTGCCTCAGACTCTCAGTTGGCCTGGTGGGTGATAACCCACTCCCCAAGAGAAACTTCATACCACCCTGCTTGATGTGCTACTTTACCTTATTTTGGAAGACCGTGACCTGTTTTGATCTGTCGGTTCCTCTTTAGTGTAATTCTAAGAGGGGCAGACATTTTTTTTTTTTGTACAGAAAAATCCATGTTAAAAAGAGGAGGAAAACTTAAATGACCCCTGTGACTTATGAGCCTGCTGGATTATCTCTTGTCTTAAAGACAGCAGCTGTGGATTTTAATGAATCCATGTTTCATCTAAGAATCTTCCCAGCTCTTAGATTTTTTTTTTATTGTATGTATTAAGGCATAGCATTTTCTGTACTGTCCTGGTAAACGTGGCTAAACCAAGCAATTAATGGAATGAACTGCACTAGCTGTATTGGTTTAGTCTAGGAAAGAGAGACACCAAACCTCCTAGAGACACTGGGGAACACAGGAAAAAGCAACAGTAATTGCTCCGGCCTTATAAGAGCCTTGCTAAATGCAGATGAAAGTTTGCAAAACCTAGAATACAGCTTTTAGTGGCTTTTTTTTCCCCCTGGTTTTGTTTTGCTTTGTTTTGTTTTAAACTCAAGGAATACAGAGCCTGATTCTAAACCTACTTTGGAGGACAAGCTTCTAGAATACAGAACTTTCTAAATGTTCTCTTAGTGATTTTTTTGAATAATTTTATTTTTTTCTTGAAAAGGTAACTGACTTGCTACATTTTAAAATGTTGAGGCGTCACATTAGAGCACTGATTCTTCACAAGTAGTAAAGAAGAAACTCCAGTGTTTCCTTCTGCATATGAAACCTGCTAGATTATGTGGAAATGATAAATTGAGGAGGGTGACAAAGTTAGCTTCCAGAACGTTATTGTGACTACAGCAGTAGCCAAGCCCTGCCTTCTTCCTGGCAGAGCACAATTATTTTTACATAGGGATTCTAATTGATGCTTTTATCTACAATAGTGATCGTTTTGTTAGAAGGTAAAGGAATCTTTCAACTAGTATTTATGATACCATTCATTTGTTTACCTGAAAGCAGTTAAATGATTAATAGTAACTCCCAAGAAGTCGCTGAAGTTGGCTGTCCAGTAACTTGACCTCTGGTGTAATACACGGAGTAAGGTAAGGTGGCCCAGAGTCTAAAGTGCACCTTTCTAATGTACCTTCCTCCTCTGTAGTGAGAGAGGCTTGGACTGTGTTCAGCTTTGAAAACCTCTGGGTGAAACAAAACCAATTTACTGTTGGTTTCCTTTTCTGTGTGTCTGCGTACAGGCATTAAACTCTCCCTGAGTAATTACTGAGGTAAAGAAACAGATTAAGGCCAGAAAGAACAATTAAGAGTTCACACGTGACACTGGTGACAATTTAAAGACTTCAAAGCTTATTTTGGATGAATTGATCAGCTCTGCTTCCAATGAAATAAAACCGTAGGATCAAAAAATTCTGATTCGGATTTTAATGACTGAATATTTAATAGCAATTTTTCATTATTTAAAAAAAGCTGTTTAATTAAAGAGCTAAACCCCAGTGGGCTGTTCCACCAAGTATCTGTTGGCAAGCTTTCTCCCCTGTTAACACTGCCGACTGAATCCATTCCTTTGCTGCACAGTGCTGGGGGAGCTGGGAATCGTGAGGACCTGACCACTGCCCACGGGGCTGGACCTGCCTGAGGTCAACCAGCTGTTCCCATCCCTGCTGCTGAACAGAGCACACATCTCACTCAAATGTCACCACACTTAACGCACAGTTTTCAAACTAATTGTCCAACATGAAAATAAAAACATTTCCCAGGCCAGGAGTACCTTCTAGGAAGACCATTTTCATAGGAATTCACGTGAGTTGGGTATCCAGCTTTCATTAAAAATACCATTATCAGTTGGGCACTTGACTCCCTGGAAAGCTCCAGTCTGGAGAACTGTGATTTTTTATTTTTATTTTTTTTTGACCAAAATTCTAGAAATGAGTTGTCATTTTCCTTCTGCTTCCATGTTTACCTTGAGCAAGGCTTGCCAAGTTACCAAAAAGTTAGTTTGCTACTGGATTTATAAAATATGGTAGATTTTGTGAATAATAGCAGTATTCTCTCATGAAGAAGTGGTATATTTTAATGGAATTCTTTTTTTGGAACCAAGTACAACGTATTGCAATTGATATTTCTCTTGAAACATTTTGACATACTTGTGACTGTATTTCTTTTTGATTGTGTAACAGTACAAAATTCAATAAAAGAGAGGGTTTGTTTCTAACTTGTGACGTGTCTGATCTTTCTGGTCACCGTTATCCCTGTTCTAAAAGATGCAGAGGGCAAACCCACTTTTTAAAGTGAACTCAATAACCACTATGCAGCGTAACTAAAATTCTTCCCACATTTGATGTCTGACTTAACCTACTCCTGAAGTCAGAAACTTTGACACTAGGCTTAAATGTGGTCTGTTTTCCAAAAGCACTTATAAATTATCTTGCCCTTAGAGCTGAATCCTGTTCACCTTAGATACAATGGTTTCCCCACATGAATTAAGTGGATTACACTTATGAACAGAAGAGGTTAAGTGTACAATTTAGTAAGTCGGATATGAAGGAAGGAGTAGGTTTTTCCCGGGTGAAGCTAAAGAGAAAAGAGAGCAACAGCTATGGACCCGCTGGGACAGAATGTTCATGAAATCTCTGAATAATCACATCAAGAATGCCCTAGTAACAAAAGAGAAACTAGTTTGAATCCAAGATGATGTTTCCAGGTGCTTTCAGTTGTTCTCAGTGTATGCAAATGACAAGAACTTGTAACTCTTCCTGTCTTGTTAAATCAATACTGCTTCCTCTTGCACAAATTGAAAAACTTTTGCAACATTTTTGCTTGGTTGGGAAGTTGAAAGCAGAAGGCATGTGCAAATACTGCCAGCAGAGTAGGACCCTGCTCTCTGGTACTAGCGACAGGTTTGTAGGTACAGAAGTTTGAATATGCTATTTAATACAATGTATCCATGATTTATTTTCACGAGGATTCATTAAAACATAGTTATTTTCATGTTTTCAACTTGAAAACGTATTCTAAAGATACTTTCTTTTTTTAAAAAGAGCTGTCTTGTGCCATGTGCAACTGGAGAGCCCTCTGTTATTTTTATCTATGCAGGATAAATGGCTTTTTAGCTTGCAATTTATAAGCTAGGAATTAATAGAGCAAACGTGACTTCATCCTTTTGTTCAGGAGTGAAATAAGAATATGAAGAAGATACAGTAAGCAGCACATCCTTACTTCATCTAACTAATTTGTTTATTTATTTTTTTTTTAGTTTGGATGGCAGTCTTACTAAGAATTAAGAGGTGCCAATGAAAAATCCAAAGCACCACTAGATGAAAACACATAAGCTATTCTTTTTGATAAATTATTACTTAGCCTAAAAAATGGCATTATTTCATTGTATAGACCACAGAAGGGAAATTCTGCTAAGAGACCCTGTTGCTTTTTTTTATTATTATCCCTCTGTATTTTCATTCTTTACGGTGTAGGAAAGACTTAGCACACAATAACACATGGGCACAATAGCCTCATCCTCACTACACCTTACAGCATCTTATGCAATCAGTGTCATGACACGCACCCCCATCTGCCTTAGAAAAGAATTCCCCATATAGTGTTTCTTGAACCATCATCTCTGAGCAATCACCACCCTCACCACACGCTTACAATACAGAACTCTGAAAACACACAAAAGCTTTCCAAACTCAGCATCGCTCCAGAGCCACGCTCCTCCGCTCCTTTTAAATTAAGGAATAACTCCTTTAACTAAGAAGGGCTTGGCTTGACCTGTAAGTAATGAAGGACTTGCTCAATCGTGTCAATTATTAACTTGCTTGTGTTTTCAATCCATTCAGTCCATTGCGGGGGGGTGGGCAGATTATAACTGTTTTCCCAACAGCATTGGCATTCTGTTTCAAAATCAGTATAATCTGTTGAAGACAGGGTGACGTACGGATGGACAGGGTCACTGCCCTATGTCTCTAACCATGAATCCAAATGAGAGATGAAAACGACTTTTCAGAAAAACAACCCAACCAAACGACCCAAAGACAAAACCAAAACCCGACAGGTGCAGTTCTCCTCCTGCAGCTGCTAAAACCTGTTCAGTTCATATCGAACAGCTCTGCTGGCACTTCTGTTCCTATAATCAATGACGGGGGCAACCAGTGGTGCTTAAAGACAACAGCTGCTTCGCCGCTGGTCGGTAAGGGCTGCTAAAGGTTGAATCCAGCTGCCTTTTGGGAAATACAGGAAACGTGGAAAGATGCTTTTACACCTCAAGCGTTGTGGAAGCCCCTGTCATCGTAGGACCTGAGAGCTCGGAGCGCCTGGCTTTGAAGTACAACAAGATCAATGAGTTGATGTTACTGGCAGATTGGAGAACATCACGGTGCCAGATCCATCAGAATTTAAAATTAATTTCGCAGTGCATGATTATTTGAGAAAGCAAAAGGTGAATTTTTTAAGCCGGTCGCAGCGCGAAACTCCCGCACGTTCGAATACCCTAAAGGCAGCACGCAACGCACATCCCCTGCCTACTCCCTACTTTTCCTACGTGCCGTTTTCTGCCCTTCGTGGTTCCCCCAGCGCAGGGACAGCCTTCCCCGCGCGGGGTTCGCAGCTCCGATGCCCCAGGGATGCAGGAGCATCCAGGAGCTCTCCTGCCGAGCGCGGGGACCCGCACACTCCAGCGCAGGTGCTGCTGCTGCTGCTGCTGCCGCCCGGCCCCGCTCCCTCAAGCCCGCAGCCCGGCTCCGGCCAAGCCCCGGCCGCAGAGTCGATTCCGCCCGCGGGCGTCGATCACGGTAGCGACGCCCTGAAACCAGAGCCCCGGCCCTAAACCTTCGTGGGAAGTGCCCGGAGGGCTACGGGGCTTCTCAGGGAAAACAGCCCCAAATCCGGCTCCCCGCTGAAAACACCTTTGCCACCGACCCGAGCCGGCGCTCGCTGCCCGCCCGCCGCCCGCGGTACCGCAGGCCCGTACTCACTCGGGGTGCGGGGGGCTCTCCGCCGCTGCTCTCCCCAGCCGCCTCGGCAGGCGCTCGCCACTGCGTGCGCCGGGCGGGAGAGCCCCTTCCACCCGGCTCCGCGCCGCCGGCGAAGCCGCGCCCACCCACCCTCTACGTGCGGCTCGGCAGCCGCGGACCCCTCCCCGCCCGCGCGGCTTCGCCCCGGCCGCCTACGTGTGGCCGTGCATGCGGGGAGCGGGCGGCACGCCGCCCCTCAGCTCAAAGGGGGCGGCCGCCCGGCTGATCCCCTGCCCGCCGCGCTCGCTCAGGCGGAAACAGGGCTTCCCGCAGCCGCCGAGCCCCGCGGGACGGCCCAGCTCGGGGCGGGGGGGGAAAGGGGGGAGGCGAACCAGCCCTGGGCAGCGGGGTGCACGGAAGCCAGCAAAAGCCCTTCGCGGGGCACGTCTGGCCGGGAGCGTGGCGGCGAGTCACGTCTACACGGCCGCCGAGCGCGGGCGCACCGCGGCGCTGCCGACCCCCCCCCCCCCCCCCCCCCCCCCCCCCCCCGCCCCCCCCTCCCCCCCC
>WUAM01000407.1:3893193-3908424 GCA_024336885.1 Actenoides hombroni | reverse complement strand
GTCCCGGAGGCTGTTTACGGCGGCGGTTGTTTGGCCGCCCAAACTCCGCCGTGCTCTCCCCGGGCAGCTCCCCCTGTTGCGCCCTGGGGCTGGGCGAGGGGCAGGGTGTCCCAAAGCGCCTCGGTGCCTGGGGACGGGCCTGGGCCTCACGGCGGCGGCAGGAGGGACAGCGGCCGCCGGGGCAAGCGGAGGGAGATCCTGTAACCGACAAGGCCTCACCCCGCTACGGGGGCTACGAGCCCTGTGCCCCGGCTTGCGGAGAGGTGAAGTGAGGTGAGGTCGGCCCTGCCGCCTCCAGAGGAGCTCAAGCTGCGCCTCCCGGCAGCGGGCAGTGCGCATGCGCGGGGAGGTTGCGCAGGCGCCCCGCGGGTGCTGTGGGGCGGTCGCGCATGCGCGGCGGGGCGCGGAGCGGCAGCGGCGGCGGAATGAGCTCGGTGCCCGGGCTGCAAACGGACTGCGAGGAGCTGCTCGGCGCCTTCCAGGAGGCCGACACCGTCCGGTTCGAGCGCTTCGCCGAGTTGTGGCGGGAGCGCCGCTTCCACACCATCTTCTAGTGAGTGAGGAGTCCCGGCCCTCTCCGGGCCGCCTTCCCCGCGGCCTGTCCGCTGCTACCCGTCCGGAGCGGCACCGGCGCTGGCCCTGGCCGCCCTTTCGCGCCCTTCTGCCCGTGCCTCGCCTCAGGGAGCCCTTCTCCCTCCCAAAGCCCACAGCTCCCCGCTGCTGAACTTGCCCCTTTGTAGTGTGTGGGGGGTTTAAAGAGGGGTGTTGCTGAGCCTTGTTTCCCTTCGCGGAGAGTTTTTGGGAAAGGTTTGCCTGGGTGGTGTGTGGGTAAATGGCAACGGAGCGTCGGTCCCTTTGTAATACTGAGAAACGCTTATTAGTTGGGTTTACTTTGTACATCAGTAACGCATGTGACTTGAACACTGATGCTTCAAGGAGTTTGATGCAATGCTCACAATATCTGATTAAAAATAGGAGTGGAGTGTATTTCATTTTCCACTTTACATCTAATTTAATACAAGGAATTTCACGCAGCGTTGTGTAAGAGCTTAAGTTCTGGCCCGTCTTGAAGAGCTCCCAGACCTTGATCCCTATGGTAATATGTTTTAAAATACCTGAAGCTTGTTTCTGCATTATGGATTTTCTAAATCCTGCACTTTCATAGTTACTTTCTTTAACGTGCTTCCCTTTTGTTTGCTTCAGTGGCAGAATAAGAGCTTTGGAGAGGAATAAGCTCACAAAGAAGACTTTAGAACTGGCACAGCAGTATTTCTTGCCCCCGTACGCTTTCCAGATTCGAGTTGGGGCTCTGTACCTTTTATATGGGCTCTATAATACACAGCTTTGCCAGCCAAAACAAAAGGTAAGTGTTCTTGAGTGGTTTATTTCACAGGAGATAGTAGATGTAAAATATATAGTGTCACTCTGCTTTGTCATCATAAATGGGATGGGCATTTTCTCTCTTGAAATATTCAGAACCAGATGGTCTAGGCAACCTTTTAAACACCTTTGGCTTTGAGAGCTTACGTAGCCATGACTAAAATATTGCATATGTCACCTAAATTGTAGCTGTGATCTCGGAAATCTTGTTTGCCTGATAGGAAGCTGTTCTCTGATCAAAATTTAAGTAGATGAGTTTTCAAAATGGAAACAGAGAACGTGCTCATCAGCTCTGTGGAGAACTGCATTGCAATTATTTATTCCTTAGAGTTTCAACAGACTGAAGACTGTCTGAATTGTTTCTGGTTCCTGTTAACCAAAAGTGGAATTCATTAATAGGTCGAAAGGGTGGATGCCTGAATGACATGCCTCCTTGCTGCTTCTAGGAGAGGAGACCAGTATATAAAGAAGTTGGAAACTGTGCCAGGAGAAGAGATTTCCTTGGAAACTGTGTGACATATGTTATGTGCATAGGCACATTGAGTCCAAATTCTTTAAGAAACCAAAGCTTAAGTCTTCTACAGTGATGCTATCATATCTCTTATTTTAGCTTCTGTGAAGTCAGTACCTTTTGTGGAGGTGAATTTAGGGAATTTTAAAAACACTGCTATATAGCAGCTGCTAGAGAGTCCAGGAGTTACCAAAGAAGCCAGTGTAGGTAGAGAGAAAATGAAGTGGGCAGTGTACATGTGAGAGGAAAGGAAAGCAAGAAGACAGGGATACTTCTGTGAGTATTTCACTGACAGTGAATCTTGATATTATTTCCTAATCACCTAGTGAGTGAGAGTCTCCTAGGTGTGTGTTGTTTCAGGCATCATGGAATGTGAGGAGGTAACTTTTTCAAATGTCAAAGAGGGCTTGTGTTCCATGTCACTGTCAAATAAAGCAGCCACAGTGAGAGTATTTAATACAACAGTATAATAAACTTATCTGCATCAAATTTTGATAGTAAGTAGCGAATGCTGTAGTAGGATCATTTCTGTAGTTCTGTGCCCCTGTGACATGTTACACGCTAAACGTCCTGGACAAGTACTGCACAGATTACAACGTGATCACAGAAGTCAGCTGAATTAATTTCACTTTGTTGCACTCTGCGGGTCTGTGTGACAAGATACCACTGCTCTGTTGCAGATCAGAATCGCCCTCAAGGATTGGCCTGAAATCCAGAAATTTCAACAGGATCTGGTAGACTCCCAGCATTATGACGCAGCGTACATCTTCAGGACACTGCGACTTGCCAGAGCGTTCCATTTCACGGCAATGCCAAAGCTGGTGTGTTAATATGTTAATGACTTACCATTTTAAACAAACTATCTTCAGCTTTCAGCGTCTGACCATTCATCAACACTCAGATATTTAGTTCCGCTTTGAGGCTGCGTTGAAATGTAATGTCTGGCTTTGTGTAGCTAGGTATGCGACGTAAAGCTTTGAGGATGTTTGAATGTACCATGCTGAAAGTAGCACCTGAAAATATTTTTTTCAGTATTTGATGTTCTTAATCGGTTTGAGATGTCTTATAATTTGTGGAAATGTCAGACTCTGGAATCTGGGTGCTGGATGACGTTCTTGGTTAGGGAATCATTTTTGAGAAGTGCTGACAGCACGTGGCAGTAAAGCTGCGTGCTGTTGGTGATGAGAGGGTTTTATGCCTTTCATCATCTCTTGCTGGTTGGATATACAGTAAGAATTTTCAGGAGGAGATGCCATTTTAAGTTTGCTTTTAGGTTACAAAGCATTGTCTCTTGCTTTAGCTAAACTACCGAACTAAGAAGAAGATTGAGGAAAACGAATTTAAAGAAGAATTTAAGGACCCAAGTAACAGAGTAAACAGCCTCATCACTAATGATGTATTGGAGGTACAGTAACTTTTAAACTACAGATTAATTACTGGGGGGGGGAGGTGTTTTGTTTTTCTTCTTCTGTTGTACAAGAGCTGCAGAATCACAGAATGATAGGGGTTGGAAGGGACCTTTGGAGATCGTCTAGTCCAACCCCCTGCCAAGGCAGGTTCACCCAGAGCAGGTTGCCCAGGATCACATTCAGGTGGGTTTGGAATGTCTCCGGAGATGGAGATTCTACCACCTCTCTGGGCAGCCTGTTCCGGTGCTCCGTCACCCTCAAAGTAAAGAAGTTCCTCCTCATGAACATAATAAGTCCCATCTAGACAAGTTTGTGTCCATTATGTCTTGTCCTGTCACTTGGCACCGCTGAGAACAGACTGGTCCCATCCTCCTGACACCCACCTTTTAAGTATTAATAAGATTCCCCGTCAGTCTTCTCTTCTCCAGCCTCAAAAGACCCAACCCCCTCAGCCTTCCCTCATAAGAGAGATGTTACAGTCCCCTAACCATCCCCCTGAGAGCTGTAACTTACCTAATTACAGTTTTGTCCTCTGTCAGTCCTCTGGTGGAATGCAGATCAGGGTAATAGTCTGTGCCAGCAATTTTACCCAGAGACACGGCATTTATTTTGGAAGAATTGTGGTACCTTTTTCAGTACAGAAATATGCTCTAATGTTTTGTGGGTTTGCCTCGGTAAGATGTAAAAGGGGCAGGGTGTAAATGGTTAATTGGTGCTTAGGGAGAGAGAAATGGAAAGTGGCGGGTGAGGGGGAGCATATTTGTTTCCTCTGCAGGTTGCAAGCTGGAGACTTGATTCTTGTGGTAATATAATTTACACATCTGCAAGTTTATGGTCTTCTCTAACCTTTATTTCTCCTTTTAAAACTTGGTTTTATTTAATACACAATACATTTTGTTAACAAAAAAATGTAATAATTCAAGCTGGGTCTTGGTTCTTACATTGCTCATTACGACTCAAGAGTAGATCTTTGTTGACAGGTTTTTCCTGTTGCTGCTAGCAAATATGTATCATCAGTGAGGCTGACTACAGTGATGTCAGTAATCCGTGAAGTGGCAGGGTGAGAAAATCTGCTTCCTCCAAAAGTGGAAGTAAAATGTTTTCTTCAGAGATGAAAATAGACCACCCTATGAGAATGAGACTTCTATGAACACAGATCCTGAGTATCACTGAGACTCCTTTCTTAATTTAAATAATGCAAGATACTCTTTTCTTCTTTTGCTTAATCGGTGGATTGATGGGACAGTGCTAGGTAGTGGCATTGCTAGGCTCCCTAAAACTGAAACAGAATCTGTTTCTAACACCCCTCCTAGTTCCATGGTAGTGTGGTTTGTATGACCCTGGTTGTGTTCATTGAGGATCTAATACTGCTTTACTGCTGGAATTTTTATTATTTATTTTTCCTGAAAAGAATATCTTTGTTATTTTAGGAACTGATGAATATTCATGACCACTATCAAAAAATGAAGTGTGTCATTTCAGCTGACAAATCCCAGCCAGACAAGGCGCTGAGCTTGATAAAAGATGAATTTGTAGTTACTCTTAAAGACATAACCTTGGAACATCAGGAATGGCAGCAGAACAGAATGGTAGGTAACATCAACCCTTGTGCTGGGGCAACTTAACAAATTGTGTGAACGTGCAAGAACTCTCTTTCTTAGTGCAGTTACCCCTGCACATACTTTGTAAATCTGAGACTTAAATAGAAAGAACTGTTATGCTGCACATGTGGAATGAGTAAAACCCTAGGCAGAGGTACAGTACAGGGGAAGGATGAGGACTTGGATGTGGTATTGCCTCTATGGTAATATAAATGATTGCTGAGTGCTAAGCCCTGGACATGTAACTTATGGGCAATATTAGAATGACCATAGGAAATACCTCTGTAACACACTGTGGCCTTTCCTTGATCCAGGAATAAGATGGATGAAGAAAATAGGCATGTGTGTAAATATTTGTTTTGTTTTCCACAAATCTTAGATTTTATCTGCCTTGTGTATGACAGACATTTGAATCTGTATTTATTTTTTCCCCAGAAATTATTCCTAAATGCTAAAGAAACTGATGAAATATCAAACAAAAAGGAAGAAGAGACTTTGCTAGAATCAGAGGTAAGGAAAATGAACCAGTTTGCTGCATTGTGCAGGCCAAGTCTATTAGTTTCTGACTTCAGATCACAGACTAAGCAGTGCATGTCAAGGCTTGATAGTGTCAGAGTTCAAGGAATAGCTAGCAGGGCTGGTTGTTTTTTCTTATTTGTTTGTGTGTTGTTTTTGTTTGGTTTAGGTGGGGTTTGTTTTGTTTTAGTTTTTTTTAACTGCATTGTTTTCTGTGAAGCTGTGAGTATTCACTGCTCTCATAGCTCTTAGATGCTGAGAATAAAGTGACTCTATCGGGTAAGGAGAGGAAAGAGCTATATTGTCTTGGCCAGATTCCTTTATGGTCCTTCCTCGAGTTTCAAGTAAATGCAGCATCCATTTTTTCATGCTACAAAATTATCTCATGTTATGCTTATCTGCCTAATTCAACTGTGAAGTTTCAAACTTGATTTTTTCCTCCTGGGCTTTGCAACAGTGAAGACAACCAAAATTATGCTCTGCCTTTTTAATGAAGTTTGTACTTTTGTTTCTTTAAGTAACAGTTCGGTGTCATTTTAATGATACAGAAATAATTATAGAATTACAGCTGCAGTGAGATGTTGCTCAAGTGATTGGTGTGATATTTCATATTCCTACTGCTGGAATATGGAATACAATATGTAAACTTCTCCTGACCGATCTCTGGTTTATTTGCAGGGTTCTGAAAGAGCAAATGCATTGGCTAGAATCAAATACAAGTCTTACTCTGCAGTTGTTGAGGTACGTATAAAATTTGATGGTAGGTGTGTATTTATTTTTAAAGAACACTTTTAAGAAGCAGCTTAATGTAAACGCTGGGTCAGAAAGGAATGAGTTAAAATTGCAGTCTTTAATTCAACCTTGAAATTCTGGTTCTGGATTTCCTAAAACACAGAGGAAACCCAAAGTTCTTATTGTTAGACTTATGGAAACAGTGCAGATACGGTCTGTGCTCAGGGGAATTTTAATTTACAAGGTATCTTTTAATGTCTGTGCTCTGTTTAAGTAGATGGAATAAAAATACTTGCAAATTTAATTGCTCAAATTCCTTGAAGCTCAGATATTGGAATCTCTGAGGATACTTGTGAAAATGGAACTTCGGGGGTTTAAAGTCAATTGGAAGTTGTTGGAAACATTGTCTCAATAACTGCCACTTCAAAGATATTGTTGATTGATCTTTTTTATAGCAGGCCTATGAGTAACATTACAACTTTCCATGCTTATTAAAAATCTCATATTGAAAAATGCATTATTAAATGAAATGGAGCTCTGGAATGTACAGCAGTCCAGCCTTCTGACTATGCAGTGACAATATTTTCTAGGCATCTAAGCAAAATAGGGTAATAAGGAGGCTTTATGGTGCAGCAGTTTTTGGAAGTGTTCCTTTTGTTTGCACGCAGCAGTGTGCAACATGGTGTAGGCTGATACCAACAGAGAAGGGGTTGAAAATGAATGAGTGTTTCATTACCAGAATTGTAAGCAATACACCCATTAAATCATAGAAGGGGGTTCTGTTAAAACTGAAGAACAGTAACTAGTGGGAACCCTTCCACCCCTGACTTCCATCCCTTCTTCACCCTGATAGAGAGGTTGATGCTTTGGTCCTTGCTGACTTGTAAAGTACTAGGTGACATCCAGTAATATCTGGCTGTAGAAGCTTAGGTTTTTTTTGTATCATTCATATGTATGGTTGGGTTTTAGGCTTCCAAATCCAGAAGACATCGTCAAGTAAAATTAGAATCTTCTGAGTCAGGATCGAATTACACGAAATCTCCAAGCCGAAGTAAAAAAACCAGTAGGAGACCACAGCCAGCAAGGAGAAGAGGTTCTTTGGAAATCAAAGGTATTGCATTTATTTGTGAAGTTTGTTGAACTTCACGTTGAGACCAACAACTTAAAGGATTAGCCATTTCTGTGGATTCTTCTTGTATGGTGTCACCATTTATGTTAATATATTCTGAGAGAGATCAAGTCTTAGAACTTGAGGATGGACTCAGTTTGACATGAGAGAAGTATAAGACCTGATGTGAGGGTATTTTGCTAGCTCAAGAGAGGAGGTGAGAGAGAGAGATCAGTGATCTATTTCAGGTCTCTTGGAGAGAACCTCTCTGATGTTGCTGGTCTTTGGCATATCTGACCTGACTGGTGATTGATTTAGTTATTTTACTATCACAGCATTTATGTCATCTGGATTAGTGCAGTTTTACCCTCTAGGTATTTGCACATCCCTGCTTATGCATCTTTTCTTTGTCTTCTGAGACTTTCTGTAGATTTCTTTGTTCTGAAAACATGAAAAATTACTTTTCTTAGGAAAATCATCTTTGTGATACCCAACTTTTAAACTGATAGAAGTTGTTCTGCTATTTAATTTTTAAAATTTACTTATTATTTAGTAAAGGTTGAATGAAATTGAACAGCAAAATAATTCTGAATTAACTTTATTGTGAAGGGATTTAATTTCAAAGTTCCAAACTCTGTTTTCTGACTTGTTTAGCTTCTGCTAGAAAAAAAGTTACTAAGAAAATTCATCCCTTTTCAGAGGTGAGCATCAGACAATGTTGCTTTCATTTCACTTTAAAACAGCAGATGAAGTGTTGAAGAGAAATTCGGGCATTTTAAATTATCTCTGGACTGAGTTGGTGATTGATATGCTTTAAAATTGAAGCGTTAATTACTTGTTGAAGGTTTCTTTAGTGAGCCATATGAAGGTACTGAGAAACGTAGGTGTTTCTCTACAGCCTTTGAACTAGAGAGTCAAGAAAGCAGAAAGTGAACAATATTTAACTGTTGGACTTGAGATGTGGAAGCAAATAAAGCTAATAATTTTTACTGAAAACATCTGTCTGCAGGTGAAATGCAAGTGGCAAAGGAAACTGTTACTCGGCATATTGGGATGCCTGTAATCACAGAAGAGAACTCGGATGAAGAAGGTACAGTGATTGAAATTCTAACAAACTGATGATGTTATTTATTAGCTCTCTACTACGATTTATTTTTCTGAAACTAAAGCTGGTATTTTGGACCATGTGTTGCCTTGAAAAAACTAGATTGCTTTTGAGTCTGTGAATTGTTGCATAAAAATTGAAGCTTTGTTTTGAGATTCTCTTAGGAGCACACATGGTGGCAAAATCCTGTGAGTCCTGTTTTTCTACAGAGGTTTCATTATAGTGTGTTCTGAGTTAAAACTGGTCCAATTGAAAGGAGATTTACTCTTCTGTAACACAGATCTGGCTTGAAGAGTTCAAGCGCGTAGGAAAAAGTGACTTTTCAGTTATTCTTCCGTTTACAGAAGGTACCTGTTCTAGTAGCTCTGGGAACTTCTGTAACCTTCCCTCAAGGTCAGAATAGCCCTTGCTGCCTTCCTTCACTGTTGTGGAAGTGAGGGGATGTAGAATTTTCCCCTCTAGCCTTAGTTTCACATGGTCAATGCCCCAGGGATTAAGTTCCAGTATACATATGCAGTAATAGCATCCTCTGCGGTATTAGAAGTTGTCTGACATAGCTGGGGTAGGATGCAGCAGAAGAGTGGATGACTTTTCCGTCACTCATGTTCCTGGAAATAAGGCCATTTTTACTTGGAAGCAATGGTAAAGCAGGTTTCTCAAAGCTGATGGTGCTGTTGGTCTGCAGAAGCATCGAATGCATGTAGTACAAATTGAGATGTTAGATGATCTTGAACTGCTCTGCAACTGGGAAGCTTCAAGATCTATTCTCCATATTGCTCAAGGAGAACAGACACTATACAAGGAAAATCACATCCTCTTTATCTTGAGGTACCTTATTTAGCTATGCTCTGGGAGGATCTCAGGGTACAGCTTTGCTGCCATGTCTCAAGCATAAGTAGAGTTCCTGTGAGAGGAGCTGGCCACCTAAAGGCATAGATAGACTCGAGGTACTGGTTCTTAACCTGAAAGAGTAGGCTTTAATTAGATTGCTTAAAGGGGGATCAAAAGGTCAAGTACAACTTCTGGAAAGTTTTAATGACATAGATGAATGTGTGGAATAGTTAATTTACTTTTGCAGTTAATTTACTACCCAAAATTGTATATAATGGAAGGATATTTCACACAAGGGAGCGTAGTAACTATTGAAATGAATTTGTAGAGAGGCAGCACATTTGCATTTGCTCTTTTTAAAAGCAAAAGAGCATCTGGTACTACTGAAATGAGATTACATCCTCTGATCACCTTAGTTGTAGTGTGAATTCATTCCATCTTAAATGGTCAGACTGAAGGCACAATGGTGCATTTAATATTTAGTTACTTTATTTACTTTTCCTTCAAGTTGTTGTGGACAAAAAGTTTCTTTCTAAATCGGGAACATTCTTCATTTCTCAGAATTTGCTGGCAAATTCTGAAGCATTAAAAATACCCACAAGCAATCTCGTCAAGATACTTTGCGCTTAATTTTGCGAGTACTCTGTCAAATTCACAGTGAAATGGTAAAGGTCTTCATGAGTAGCAGAAAGCCCTCAAGATGGAATAAGTTATGCGGTAGTGTTTTGTTCATCAATGGAATTTTAATTGGTATTTTGAATGTCAGTGTGCTGCAGGATCTAGAAAGATTTAATTTTTTTTCTTATTTAAAACCATGGGGAGAGCCATCGGGAGTGGATCTCAAGAGCTTGTCTAATTCATTTACTTTGCTGGGCAGAATTAATTTTACTTTAATCACTCCCATAAGGAAAGATGGCTCGAAAAGCTTGTCAGAAAAGTCTCTTTATTTCTTTTCAGAAGCATCTTTCCCCAAAAGGAAAAGAAGATGTTAGAGGATCCAGTTGGAGAAGCACTGATGTTAATTTTAATGACAAAATGTCAGTGTCAGAGGTTAACACAAAGTGCTTGTTTTGGATGCCTTTGAACATACAACAAGAAGTGTCTGGGACCAGAACTACAGGTGATTCTGGAATGCTGGTAGTGACTGGTATACCTTAAATGTCTCATGGTACAGGACCTGATGTAAAGTTATTCACCTGGTGAATGCTTGTTGTGGGAGACAAAGTTGCTGTGCCCTGTTGAGGTGGAAGGAGAAGATGGTTGCTTGTATAAAATGCATGATCACTTGGAACTCGTGTTGGTCTGCAATAATGGTTTTAGCTGAGACTGTTAAACGGACAGTTCACAAAATATTTGCCCATGTGACACATGCTTGTGATCTTTAATCCCTGAAGATAAAATTAAGGTTTTACTGACTGTTGAAAATCAGTACAATAAATTATTTTTCCCAGTTTACTTCCTCCATTTTATAGTGTGTAACTTCATCAGTGTTTATCATGGTTTGATCCTGCAGGTGAGGGAGAGTGATAAGCCTTTTGTTCTACTCTGTCTCCAGCAGATCTGGAATCATTGTATATTCAAATGAAGAAATGTAAAGTACGTTTATTAATTCTGCAGATGACTCTGAGCTGTACAAGGGCAGGACTGGAATTCAAAATGGTCTTTATAAATTGGAGAGGAGTGGAAGTGCGTGTGGAAATAAACATGAAACTCACTACTGAGAGCAGGTACAGGATGGGGAAATGATTGCTAGGCAACAGGGCTGCAGAAAAAGCAAATACACTTAGAAGCGTAAACTGGAGTATTTTCTGTAAACAATAACAAGCACTAGAACTGGTGTCATTCGGCCCTGAAAGGCTCTAGGTGTAAATACCTCCCTCTGATGACAACAATTCAATAAGAATGTGGATTAGTTGCTCTCCTTGGTATTTTCTCCAGCTGATCGCAGCTGTGCTCTGAAGAAAGGCCAAAGGAGTTGAGGTGTCATCTCCTACAAGAAAAAAGTATAAAATAGAAATTGGAAGGATTAAGGACATAAAGGTTGAACACTGGAAAAACTAATAATTAAACACCAGTGTTGCACTCAACCTTGCTAATGGGAAAAGAGGAAGCACTTTGTAATAAAGCCAAAACCTTATTGTACAGTAAACTGAACAATGAAATGTTCAGTTGAATACCCAGAATCTACAGTCTAATCCAGAAGTCATTAAAGAGTCCAAACCCAATTATTACAAAAAAAGGATACTTCTATACAGAAAAAAAATCTCTGTGGTGGTAATAATACAGTGAAATTTCTCCTACACACACGCTTAGCTCCTGCCCCTTTTTCCTGCTTTAATGTTCACCTTTTCTCTGTGCTTCTGGTCCTAAGGTTGCTGAGCTTATTCCATGGATAGAACATGCCACAGATACGGCCTGTTTAAAAAGACTTGGCCGTAGTTACAAAGGTTTTGGAGGTACCATTTATATCTGTAAATGTTGAACAGTTTGGGTTTAACTGGGTTTTCTGACAGTAGTGGTGCTTGTGCTTTCCTGTTAGCAGCACGGACTCATTCTGCCTCTGTGCCTTTCCACCTCTCTTTTTCAGTGAGCAGATACAAGAGACGTTTCCTCTGCAGGAAAACTTAACCAGACTTTTTTTTTTTTTCCGGTCAGTATTTTCTGCGCATCTGAACACAGTTAGGAACATGTTGGTGATGCTGCAGTTGTTGGTTTGGTTGGGTGCAGCTGCTGCTGCAGGCGTGGGTGTGCAGGCTGACTGAGAAGCTTCTGTGGTGTTGCAGGGGATGAACAGCAGTAGAGGTGTAATAGGGGAGCGGTTTGGAGATGAGGTGCAATGGAGTACTTGAATTTTTTCTTAGGAAACCCTTGGATGACTAAGAAAGATGAAGAGAGAGAGTTCTTTCTAGCAGACATTGGGACTAGATCTTCAAATTCATCATTTCTTAGGAGTTTCTTCATGTAGGATGTTGCTTAAGGCTGAACTTCACGGGACCAATCCCCTTCTGAGTTAAGCCAAGTCTTCCAGCCACATGGTATTGGGTTCTTTCCTTGAAGGGAAACTTGAAAGTGACTTCTTTTTCCTATTTCCCTCCAACTTGCAGGTATCTTTCTCAAGGAAGCAAAAGATTAAACACAGAGACAGCTAAAATAAGATTAAAAAAAGCTTACTTTTCATTTTCTTGACAGGCTATTTTCAGCTGAATTATTATTCCATATATATGGCATACCTTTATTTTAACATATTTAAGGAGTGTGTTTAATACTGTTCCCTGCAGTGACACTTTTTCATTACGTGACCATCTTGTTTGCCTCTCCTTGTATCTCTGAACCATCCCAAGAGCTGAGTAGGAGAATTTTTCAGCATTTTTGATATTCAGTCACATGAGTCTTCCCCACACACACTTCTCAAAATGATTGACAAATGAACATCAGAAGCCTGCAGAGGCCTGACTGGGCATGAAGATGATGGGTGCATCCAACTAGCAGTTATTTTAACACTGGAATTATGAAAATAAGTGTTCTTTAATTTATTTATAAAAGTATGTGAGGTAAAATGGAAGTTATGCTTAAGGAGAGGCTTAGAACTGCTGACTGTATGCAGTGGTAATATTTCAAAACAGTAATCCTGAGAATTTAGAGGCAGCTGTAAGCAAAGTTTCATAATGTTGCTGTAATCTTGTTTGGTTTTTAAAAAATAAAATAAAAAAAAAATCCCTTGCTGCAGCCTGATGGGCAATTACAGGCTTTTAAAAACAGGACAGGGACTTCCTAAATTGCTTCATTGAAGCAAGCAGCTGTCATTAAAAAAGAACAACTAATCTACCCCCTGCCAACAACAGTAAATCTAGACTTCCAAGAATACTGTTTCCTACGGACTAACCTCTCTCCTCATTATAGCCTCAGCTAACACAGGAGTCAAAGGCTGCGAGGGAACTTCATCTCTAAGTCCAGTCTAACTTCCAGCTGACCTGGTGGACAGGGGTGAGGCAATATGACAGTGTGTATCTGGATGTTATTATCATGTTTGTAAATAAATGAGAGAAATATGGTTCAGCTGAAACTTCTTTAAGATGGATGCACAACTGACGGAAGAACTACATCCACAGAACAGTCATCACCATTTCTTTGGCCGAGCTAAAGGATTCTCAAAGTGGAGGTTTGAGCTAGCGCTGTGCGACGTTTACAAGTATAACGTGGGTGATGAGAAGCAGAATAAGCTTAAAACTCTTCCAGGTGGCATCAGTTTAGAAATTGCTTAAGTGGAAGATATTTTCTAATATAATTACCTTATAATGGGAGAAATCAACATGGTCTAATTAAGGAGAGGCAAGTGCAAAAAGCTACACTCGCAAGGACAGATGAAATGCAAATACCAGCTTGGGAATGCTTTTGCAAGCAGCTCTTCCCAGTCTCCAGGTTTTTGCAGCCCTCAATCCAGAGGTGGATCAAAAATAGGCGGTTGATGTGAAAAGTTCCAAATGCCATGGCTGGCAGTGGTGATTTCTGTTGTGTACATTTCGGGGAGGATGTTGACATCACCTCTAGAATAATGAAAGAATACCAAAAAAAGGGCATCAGAAAGAAATCAGACTGCAGATTTTTTGATTTTTCTTTTTTTTTTTTCTTTTTCCAAAAGGAAAGGGTTTGAGAGTGAATGTAACACTCCTGGTAACAGTCTTTACAGCTTTGTAATATGTGTTTATGCAAACTGTGATTAATTGTTCTCAACGTTCACTGAGGTAGAGCTGTACAATTTGCAGCAACATGAATTTACTTAAGAGATTTTTGCAGTTAGGTAAATGGTCAGGCCTTATACCAAACAGCAGAGTCACTTTAACTGTAGGAGTTCAAAACGGTGTTGGAAAAACATCAGTTGTGGTTGTCTGAGGTGGACCTAATCCTGCTTTTGAGACAGGGGATGGACAAGATGATACCTTGAGGTTTCTTCTAGTCCTGTACTTACATGTTTAACATAACAGGACCCTATGCAGAGAGTTTATATTCTCTCATCACATGTGCAGAGCAAGTTCTTCAACTGACACAGATATTTTATCTCTTTTCTGTATGTTTGAAGTTCATTCTGCTTCTGGAGTTGCCTATTCACATTTTACGAAGCTTGCTGTGTGGATCTGGCTTTCCTGACCCCATTTTCAACTTTGTCTTCAAGTCTGTGCATCTGATTAAGCCTGGTATCTGCATGCAGCCCAGCACTTGTAAATGGGACTGCATAAACCTTGGGAGCTACAAGGGGTTGAGAAATTTCCTCGAACTCCCTCTTGCACCTAGCGCTTCAGGGCAGGGGTCGGTGCTAGGCTGTAGTTTGGCCGCAATAGAAACATGCAAAGCAGAATTATGTTGCAACAGCTTGAGCTCTCTGTAAAGGAAATGAATCTGCTTCCTCTTCAGTCATAGAAATGTAAACCTGGATACGGAAAACAGAGATGGATGTAAGGGCCAGCCAGCAGCTATTAAAGGTTATCAGAGATGGGATTGTTTCTTTAGAAGAGCGTTTTGTACGTGTGATGAAAATCGTGGTTGCATTTATGTTTTAGGGACGGGCTCAGGACAACGTGCTGTGTCTCCCGATCAGCTTTTAGACAATCTCTGTCTCCAGATTAGCGGCTTTGGAGACAGGGCTGCGCGTTGACGAAGTCCACCTGAGCGAGGGTGGAGCGGGCTGCCGTATTTCACCCGCGCTGCTAACGGGTCGAAGGAGTCCCGAGGACCCGTGAAAAGAGGTGACACACAATTTTGGAGAACGAGGTGAAGCTGCTCTGCCCTCCCCAGGGGAATCTTTCCGCGGCCTGTCCCGGTTTCCCCCCCGCGCTGTGCACAGCCTCCGCCGGTGTGCCGCAGCTGGGCTGTGCCGCAGCTGGGCTGTGCCGCCTGCCGCGCTTCCCCACCGCCGCCTGACCCGCGGCACCGCAGCCCGCTCGGGCAGCGCTCCCTGGCCCCGCTGCTGCCCCCGGGGGCGGCACCGCCGCGGGGAGAAGGCAGCGCCGCTCCTTCCCGCAGCCCCGGGGTCCTCCGCGCCG
>WUAM01000407.1:3856714-3892848 GCA_024336885.1 Actenoides hombroni | reverse complement strand
CGGGCTCCGCTTCGGCGGCCCTGCCCCTGGGACTCGCGGAGGCTCGCCTGAGCCGCGGGGCCCGGTGGGGAGCGAAGCGGGGGTTCTTGTGGAGTGTCTCCTCTGCCAGGAGGCCCGGCTGCGCTGCTCGGGCTGGGGCGGGCGGTGCCCCCTCCTCCCGCCGCCGGGGTCTCCCAGGGACGGTGTCGGGGTGGGCTGCCTGCTGCCTCTGCTCTCCTCATGGGAAGAGCCGGGCGGGTGGGTGCACACGGGGACGGTGTCGGGGTGGGCTGCCTGCTGCCTCTGCTCTCCTCATGGGAAGAGCCGGGCAGGTGGGCGCACACGGACACGAATATTTGGGGAGAATAAAGGAACAGAAAAACCTACTTTTAAGATCGCAGGTGTTCTTGTAATTATGGGAGACTGGGCTGTGTCTGAGAGGCTTGGAGTTGTGTTTTCTGACCACACTGTGATAGAGACGATTTTAGGGATGATCACCTCCTTTTTTTTGGTTGATTAGGGTGTTGCCTGATGACACGAACCACCCTGGCTTAGGTCTTGGGCGCGGTGGTGGTGCTCGGAGGGCAGGTATTGAAATATTTCAGATCACAGCACCAGTGAGTTAAAACCTGAATTGCTACTGTTAGCCGTGGTCCTGGCGAGCTCCTCCTGTTTTCCTGCAGAAACATCAACATTTACTAAAGATTGCTACTTTGATTTTGCTGTATCTTTTACCAGATTGGGGGAAAATAATCATGTGAGCCTTTAAGAGACGTCAGGATGTTTGTAAGCTCTTGGGAACAAAATCCCAGGCTTGAGCTTTCCAAAAAGTTTGGACTTGATGGGGAATCTTTCTTCCTTTTGTCGTTTGGTGATGTTCCCTTGTGTTTGCTGTTTCTTTCAAGGTTGTGTCCCTAAAGAAGGATCATCTCAGGCAAAGCCTTGCCTGATGTGGAGTTGTTCAGTGCTTCAAGGTGGCCTTAGGAGAGCTAGGAACTGACATGGTTTGTTCAGAGTTATAATACAGTAATAGCACGCTTTTACCTAGCAGAAGCTGTCCTTTTTTATTAATTAGATCCTCAAAGCAGAGATCCAAAGTACTTAGTGCTCAGTATATTATTGAATTATCATTAGTTTTTATTTTATAGCATTTTATAAGTTAATAAAAATATTGTGGGTTGGTTTCTTGCCTCTGTTACTGCTAGACAAGTATGAAATGTATAAGTGTACAATATCTAATTAATTACACCTCCTTCTGACTCGAAAGTCAAAAAAACTTCTGACCAAAAAGGGTTATTGCTTTGTTCCTTAAACAAGAACTCTGTCACCTCCAAGTACGTATAAAAGGTATCATTTGTTTAATGTATTTCTTCTGGGAGTAGGCTCAGTCTTTGGGCTGAGGTCGTCAGTGGGAAACTGGTTAAGGTGTGGGGACAGCTGAGCTGCTGTGATCCCGACCCTATCGGTGTGCAGGCTGCTTGGATCAGCTCTGTAGACAAGCTCTTTCAGCCTGGGATTGTACCAGGGGTACAGAAGAGTGCTGAGTGAGATTTCATTGTGTAGGTTGTAGCTGTGAGGTCAGACCTGGGCACCCAGAATGCCGGTGTTCTTTCTAGTGAAGGGGAGTTCGAGGAATTTTTTTCTAGAGTTTTAACTTAATTCATACTATGCTCTTTGGTTTTTTTTCCTCTTGCTGTAAGTGAGTGGAGATTGAACTAAGGAGCAGCAAGCAGAACGCTACGAAGTTACTTTCAATGCTGTAAGGTAACTCCTCATAAGCCTTACAAATATGAGGAATGGGACTCACCACGAAGTGTGATCATTGCTTTGATCACTGTGATGGTGAAGTGCTGACACACTGATTTTTACTGTAAGAAGGCAGCCTGGAGACATACATATTCTTAGGGTTCAGCTGCTGAAGCTTTGGTGCGCATCATCGTTTCCCAACATGCTTTTACCCGAGCTTTGCTTGAGAAAGTTGGAAATGTTTGTGCTGCTTTGGTTGCTGTTCCACGTGGGTTTTTTTTTTCACGTGTGCTGTCTGGGGGCTGCAGTGAGACCCAGGCTGATAAACCCTGCTAAACTCATCTGGCTTGGTCCAGAGACATTGGAATATCTTGCACTGCCCATTGTTTTGTGTGTCAGTCCAGATCTGGCAAACTTCTTTTTTTCTGCCCCGCTCTGTATCTCAGCCTTGGTCATCTTGTCTTGAAGAGCTGAGATACTTGCTCTGGGGTATCCTGCTTTCAAGGCTACTGGTGTGCTTTGTGTTCAGTAAATTACTTGGTGCCTTGCAATGTCTAATCCTGGTAAGCATGTCTAACAGTTAATTCCTCATCTGTTTAAAAGTTACTAAATGTTTAGATTGAGAAATAATAACCTGAAGTAAAGAAGATGAGAGGGAAGCCTGATACGGACGTGAATAAGCTGGCATTCCTTGGACTTGGTGCACTTCTGTTAAATTCCACTTGGATATAACTTACGTTTTTTATTGAAGTGGGCAAATCTGGATTGTTCTGTTTAACTTTATATTCAGCAGGCTCCTCAGCTGATGCCAACCCTGCCTGTACTTGCATGGAGCAATGGTACCATTGGCAGAACTGGGGGTTCTTCTCAATCAGGGAGCTTTGGGAGGAGCAGGGGCATCCTGGTAGCTCAGGCAGCGTTGACTCCTGTCCATGTATCAGAGCTGTTCCTCAGAGAACGCAAGAATAGCCAGAGGGTCTCTCTTCCTCTGATTCTGTGCTGCCAGGAGAGGAGGTGGTGATGGTGGAGAGTTGAGGTGATCAGAGGTATGTGTTACAGCAGTCTGCTCTGATTTTTATTCTTAAATAATGCATTGTTCCTGCTGGCTGAGGGATCAGAAGTGGAGGAATTTTGGTTTTCAGTAACTTTGGCTTCAACCCAATTTGAAATGAGTACAGCTTGGACATGGTTCAGGTCGGTGGTAAAGAGGACTATGGATCATTTGAATACACTTCTGATGGTATTAAAGGTTGCAGGAGCAGACTGTCCCCATGTGCTGAGAGACCGTGTGACAGGAAAGAAGACTAGCCTGGCTGAACAGAGAGCTTTGGCTGGAACTCTGGGGAGAGGAGAGGGAGGAAGGAGAGTGTATGAACTTTGGAAGAAGTGGCAGGCAACTCAGAAGGGCTACAAGAATGTCTTGAGGTTATGCAGGGAGAAAATTATCATGGCCAAAGGCTAAACGGAGCTTAATTTGGCTACTGCCATAAAAGACTTTTTTTTTTCCTCTATAAATATATTGACAATAAAAGGAGGGCTGGAGAGAATCCTCATCCTTTATTGGATGCAGGGGAAAACAGTGACCAAGGATGAGGAAGAGACTGAGGTATGCAATGCCGCCTTTGTCTCAGTCTTTAGAAGTAAGACCAGCTGTTCTCATGGTACTCAGCCTCTTGAGCTGCTAGACAGGGGTGGGGAGCAGAATGAAGCCCCCATAATCCAAAGGGAAATGGTTAGTGACCTGCTACACCACTTAGACCTCCACAGATCTATGGGGATGGATGGGATTCACCCAAGTGTACTTGAGGGAGCCAGTGGAAGTGCTTACCAAGCCACTTTCCATCATTTACCAGCTGTCCTGGCTAACCAAGGTAGTCCCAGTTGACTGGACATTTGCAAATGTGATGCCCATCTACAAGAAGGGCCAGAAGGAGGATCTGGGGAACTACAGGCCTGTCAGTCTGACCATGGTGCCAGGGAAGGTCATGGAGCACATAATCTTGAGTGCCATCACAAGGCACATACAGGACAACTAGATGATCAGGCCCAGTCAGCATGGTTTTATGAAAGGTAGGTCCTGCTTGACTAACTTTTATCTCCTTCTATGATAAGATGACCTGTTCAGTAGGTGAGGGAAAGACTGTGGATCTTGTCTACCTAGACTATAATAAAGTCTTTGATACTGCTTCCCCATAGCATTCTCCTGGAGAAACTGTTTGCTCGTGGCTTGGATGGGCCTACGCTTCTCTGGGTAAAAAAATTGTCAGTATGGCTAGGCCCAAAGAGAGGTGGTGAATGGAGATAAACCCAGTTGGTGGCTGGTCACAGAGCTCAGTGCTGGGGCCAGTTCCACTAAATATCTTTATCAATGATCTAGATGAGGAGATCAAGGGCACCCTCGGTAAGTTTGCAGATGACACCAAGTTAGGTAGGAGCATTGATCTGCTTGAAGGTAGGAAGAGAGATCTGGACAGGCTGGATCGATGGGCTGAGGCCGGTGGTGTGAGGTTCAACAAGGCCAAGTGCCAGATCCTGCACTTGGGTCACAACAATCCCCTGCAATGCTATTGGAAAACTGCCCGGTGGAAAAGGACCTGGGGTGGTTGGTCAACAGCTGACTGAACATGAGCCAGCAGTGTGCCCAGGTGGCCAAGGAGGCCACCAGTATCCTGGCTTGTATCAGAAATACTGTGTCCAGCAGGACTAGGGAAGTGATTGTCCCCCTGTACTCGGCACTGGTGAGACCACCTCATGAATACCGTGTTCAGTTTTGGGCCCCTCACTCCAAGAAGGACACTGAGGTGCTGGAATATGTCCAAAGAAGGGCAATGAAGCTGGGGAGGGATCTAGATAACAAGTCTTCTGAGAAGCGGCTGAGGGAACTAGGGTTGTTTAGCCTGGAGAAAAGCAGGCCCAGGGGAGACCTTGCTCTCAACAACTCCCTGACAGGAGGCTGTAGTGAGGTAGGAGTTGGTCTCTTCTCTCAAGTGACAAGCAATAGGCCAAGGAAAAAAGGCATCGAATTGTGCCAGGGGAGGTTTATATTCAACATTAGGAGAAATTTCTTCCCCAAAAGGGTTGTCAAGCCCTGGGCAGTGGTGGAGTCCCCAGCCCTGGAGGTATTTAAAAGTCTTGTAGCTGTGGTGCTGAGAGACAGGGTTTAGTGGTGACCTGGCAGTACTGGGTTAACAGTTGGACTTGAGGATCTGAAAGGTCTTTTCTTACCTAACCAATTCTCTGGTATCCTCACAGTATCAAGTACTTTCTGTACATTGTAAAATGTAAAACCTCTCAAGAGAATATATTTAAAAGAGGGAAGATACGTACGTGTGTGTGTGTGTGTGTGTGTGTGTGTATATATATATGACTGTTCAGAGTAGTTTTTAAATCCTGGAAATACATTTGCTTTCATTTGAAAGTTCCTGTCACTGTATCTGGATTTTGTTTTTCCTATCTTAGGATGTGTAGAGAAACTGGCAGCACTGTGGAGATGCCCAAGTTCTCCACCACGAGTCTGCCCCATCAGAGCTGAACCACACTGCACATCAGCGGCGGTGATCGTGGCGCGGACGAGGGTGCTGCTTGTATTGCAGCCAAAGGCAACTTCACTCTGCTAAAGGTCTGTTGGTCATTTGAACAAGGTTTCAATTAAACAATCCGTACCTGTGCATTTGTATCACTTCATGTACGTGGGTATCACAGTGAGGTAACGTGGCACTAATACTAGTGTGGCAATAAGATCCCAGGCGCGGTAGCTGAATCCGAAGGGAATTATTCCCCTTAGAAGAGATCCTAGGAAGGGGACAGGCATCTGGTGTAGCAGTCCAGAGGAGGATACTCTCGTTCTCTTGGCTCTCAAGATCCTTGTTGATAGGAAAATACAGGCAAGACTGGTAGATGCTTCTTTAAAGAAATGGGTAAACCCGCCATCAGCGATTTGGTCTCGTTGATTAGCTTCTCGTCTCTTTCTGAATGGCATGAAGATGTGGGTCTGGAATTGGAATGGTGCAGGTAAAACTCTTTTTCGTGACAAGATGGTCCCTCAATACTGTGTTTTCTCAGGGCATCACAGCAGAGTGAGCTCTCGTCTCCTGTAACATGTGGTCTGGAGTTGCTCAGGGAGGAAGGAGCCTGGGGGAGTTGTGCTGACAGTAAGCTGTGGTGGTTGGTGTCTCGCGGCTCAGGCTGTGACTCAGCTGCCCTTGTGAGCTGGTTGCCCTGGGAAATGACCTCCTGCACCTGCATGCCCGACCCCGGACTGTAAAATTGAACATAACTGTGGAAGGTTTTCTTGAGAACTGCCACACTGGTGCCTATGAAAAACCTGCTACTGGAAAATAATGAGAGCTGTTAGATTTGTTTTGGTGTTTTGGTTTGGTGGGTTTTTTTGGTGGTTTTTTTGTGTGTTTTGTTGTGTGTTTTTGTTTAGTTTCATTTGTTTTGTTTTAGTATTATTTTGTGTGTGCTACCTCTCTTGTTTCATTTTGCTGTTGTGCTTCTTAAATTCTTGCTAGTAATAGACCCGCATCGCTTCTGGCTCTGCTGAAAGCAAATCTGAAAAATGCCTGTTTTGTGGAAACTATTGATTGCAACTCTGTGTTCTTTTCTAAATACATGAAACAGTTACTTTTTATAAAGAGCTTGTATTTGTGCTTATGCACCTGTCCCCATGAGAAAACGTTCAAATACGCAGCCTTCAAAATAGCTTGCAAGATAAATTGGAGAACATTTTAAATCTGTTTCCTTCCTGTTTTGATTCAGGTGGGGGTATCCTCCAGGGACACCGCCTCTGAGGAGGGTTTGTTTTGAGCATTATTATTCGCCAAGATAAGCAGCTTTATATGCCTCAGAGGAGAGGATGGGGAGTGCTTCGGCTGCAGAGCTGGGATGCAGTTGCAAAGGTGTAGGCAGCGTTCCTTCTTTGGCAGAATAAAAGCTAAAGGGCTGCTGGGCTCGTGGACCCTAGAGCCAGGCTTTAAAAAAAATATTTCTGAAGGTTTGAACACACAAGTGAGGTGCCAAGCCAAACATTTCTGAGCAGGTAGAACACCTTAAATCGGATCTGGCCCCAGAGCCTTGCTGGTAATGGCTGTAGCACTGATCTGGTATGCTGAGGTCACCGTGAAACGGCTCCTGTTCAAGTGCAGACAGATAACTAAGGAAGAAGCCTCGTGCGTGCGGGGCTCTGTGGATGTGCCGAGGCCCCGTGCTGGAAGCGCTGCTGCCGGGAGAGCGCTGGGAGCTGTGTCAGGGGCTGTAAAACCAAGTGCCATGCTTTGCCTTTGCTCGAAGGAATGATGCCAGAGCTTCCTGAGGGACCCGCCTGCAGTGGTCCGTAATGTTTATTGCGTGTGACTTTCCTGAAGTGTTCTTTTGGTTCCTGGGCACGTGGGAAACAAGTGTGTCCCATCTGGCCCGGTTAAATCCTTCCTTGGTGCTGCTCAGCTGTACAGATGACTTCTGTTTCAATAGGAGTAGTTGTAATTATCAGGGGAGGTTATCTAAAAACATCACACGGCTTTATTTTGAAAAGCAGCCTCTTCTGTGCCTTAGATAGGTTGATGTCATGGTCGGTGGGGTTAAGTAGTCATTAAGGAGACCTTGTGTTCACTTTCCATTTGTATGATCTATTGCTGATGGCTCTGATTGTGCACTGAGAAAGCCTGATCAATTATTCAACGAGGGCTTGAATGTAATCTGTCTTGGGGCTGGGAAGGTGCTCGCTCTACAAATTGGTGCAGTTAGTTGCTATTTAGGCACTTAGACTTTGCACTGACTGTTCATGGTGTGGTTTTGGGCAATGACTTCCCAATCAGAGGGAAGTATAGTTATCAATTGTTTATCTGATGCATATCTACTCAACCTATTACTGTGGCTGCAAACGAATCCAGTTAGACATGTTTTAATCAGCCATGGGTCCTACGGTAGCTGTGCTATCTGGAATGGACTTCTTGGATATCTTTCTTTTTATCTGTAAGACAGACTGCATTTGTGATGAAGGGTTAAATGAGTGAGTAAACAGTTGGTTAAAATTGCCAGCAGGGATACTCATCAGCAGTGTGACCAGCTGTGGGACTTGATTAAGGCAGTGAAAAGTGACCTTTGTGGCAGCCTTCTCAGTGGGTGTGAGGAAGACAAGATGCCATTTGTGAAGTCCCGAGAAGAGCATCTCACAGGAATCAACATGGAGAAGACTAGCAAGGGAGCTGAAAGAGTATGGGTGGATTTCAAAAGTGCATGATCATACAGACATTGTACATAAACCAGGGTGCTTCCTCTGTGTGAAAACCCAGAGCAAGTTCTGAGACAAGATGTCCTGATTTGAGGCCAAACAAAACTGGGAGCTGTGCTTTTAGCCATGTTGAAGTTTCAGCAGGTTCACAAGATATATAACAAGAGCACCAGAAAGACATGCCAAGACCTAGTGTGGACGGAAAGATAAGCTGGGAGTGAAGGCAGAACTGGGGGTTGTGAACAAAAAGTAGAGGCTGAGATTTGAAGTAAAATGGAAGAAAAAGACAGACTAGGTCTCCTAGCCAGGGAGATTTGGAGGGTGAGGAGGAGGATGGGAAGATCATGCAAAGGAACAGTTGGAGGTGTGAAAGGAGGGTTGAGTAAGCCAAGAGAGGATCTGGTTTCAAGAAAAAAGTGTATGATTGCATCAGAATCGACTGACAGGTCAAGGAGGACATAGACAGGGTGCTGGCTGAACAAAAGGTACCACAGAGCCCACTCTCCATATACAAACACAGAATTACACTTATTCCTTCCTCTGCTTGTGGGATCTCAGCTGCATTGCATGCATGTGGGGAGCAGCTTCGTGGCATCTTTTCATTCACACACTCCTGCGTTCTGGTGCCCTGGTGAGAGGAGTGGGGGGAATCTGAGCAGCACTGGGGAAGGGCAAAGATGGAATGGGGCTGGTTTATTTTCTCCCTTAGGGTACCTCTTGCAATTCTGACCCCTCCATTTCTTATGTACCTTTCACGTCTCTCTTGGCCCCGTGTGGGAGGCATGGCTGGAACTTGTGCTGGGCATCAATCCTTGCTCTGCTGCTGAATTCTTCAGAGACTCTGGCATTTTGCTTCCATTCCCTGCACCAATTTCCCTTTGCTGTTTCTGTAGTGTTCTATAATGAAATGTGTTATATATAAGCTAGGTATTATTATTATCTATATTATTATTATTATTATTATTATTATTATTATTATTATTATTGAGCTTTTGTGACTCAAATGTACAAGATACTGGGTTTCTCCAAAGAGTGGGAGGTCAGCCTTAATTAGCCTTCACTGGCTTTGGTTGGGCTTGAAAGCAGTCATGCTTATTCCTGCAGTTGGCAGACGTGTTTTCAGATGGCTGTTCTTTTAAAAAATTCAATGTTGTGGATACCAAAACTACTTATTTCCATCAAAAAGAAAAGAGTTTTGAAACACTTACGCTCTTAGGAAAATGTGTCAAGTCAGAACGTGGTATACATCTCAAAAGTGTCCAGAGAGCATATTCAGGTAATGTATATATATTTGAAAAAAATCCCCCAAACATTTCCCATCACATCATCCTGAGAAGCAAGAGCTTGCTCAGTTGAAACTGATCTGTGTCTGCCTCTCGCGCGCTCCCTTTCTGCAGCGTTTGCCTGCTTTGCTCGTTGCGGGCTGCTCCCCTAGTTTGTGCTGCTTGAACTGGAAAGGGAATTATCAATTAACTAATTAACACAGAGCCCCGGTTCACGGACACGTGCGTGTGTGCCGCGAGTATTTATGCACTGGCCAGATGTGCACGGCTCACTTGGGAAGCAGAGAAGGGAAAGAGGTGGCAGCGTCCAAAGGGGCTTTGCAGGGTTTGCTCTTTACCTCTCTGCGATGTGATTTCCTGTGGGGTTGCAGTTCCTGATCTCTGGAGCTTTGCAGGGGCTGTGTTATGCTAGGATATGGTGACCCTTGCTTTTTAATGAACTGTCTAGGAGTCAAAAGCATGACTGAGATACCTAATTGTCTGCAGTGTCTGTATGTTTGGCTGAAGATATGATAACCTGCTTCCTTAAACCTGTCTCTCAGAGGCTTCAGTGGTGCTGTAGTGGTGTTAGATGAGGTGCTGTAGTGGTGTTAGATGAGGTGCTGTAGTGGTGTTAGATGAGGTGCTGTAGTGGTTTTGCAGTGAGTTGTCACTGAAGTCAGTCAGTCAGTGCTGTGTTTTGCCTCTCTTGAGAGCAGGCAGTGCACTACATGCAGCCTCTCTTTGCTGTCGGTGTAAATTGCTGCTTGTGCAGGGGACGTTTGGATGTGGCATGGTTTGCAGTGCAGAAGGAAGTTAGGCACTGATGTTGCTGGCCTGATGGATGGAGGGGAAAGGGTTTTTTTTCACAATTGATTAACAAACTATCAGTAACTAAGAGCCAGGGCGGTCATTGGTAGAAGACTCTGTCTAGCCATGCTCAAGAAACTCAGGTGTTAATAAAACTTAAGTGTGGGTAGAGAGTTCCTCTCTGGGAAAGGGTCATAATGTGGTTTCCCAAGTTCTGAGGTTATAAATTGGAGAAAAGCATGGGAAGGAGTGTGGATGGTGAGCTGAACAGAGGCCTTTGGAGAAAACAGATACTTGCTTCTGTCAGCACAGGTCTGCTGCAGTGAAACTAAGGTGAGGGTCTGTAGATTGGACTATGGTATGTGTGGTTATGAATATGGTTTTCCATAGTATCTTTACATGGATCTCCAAACCGAGTAACTGTATTGTTTAATGTTTGAGTTGTAGTCAATAAATTAAAAAAAAAAATCAGTTGGCTCAGTTTCTGAGTATTATTTCAGAGGATTTGCAGTCATAAGACTTTCCACCCCTGAGGACACAACGAGACTTAAAACTGGGGAGTGGGATTCTCTGGCAACATGAAACAACATCCTAGGAAAGTTCAGAACGTCCCCCACAGTAGCAAAGTCACTGCTTGAGTCAACTTGGGAGATGTCAGTGCAGGACTTCTGCTTGAAGGAAGCTTTCTTTCTATGACAAGCACTAGTTGAAATATTTTTGTCACGTACCAGAACTCTGGGTTAGCATATCTGGAACTCAGGAGTTTCCCCTGCATTTCTGAGAAGCTGTAGCAGTTTCCCTACACTGAGGCTGGGCTGGTTTTCTTTTGTTTGGTTGGGTTTAGGGGGTTTTTTTAGGTACTCTTTTGTGCTGGACAAAGTGAGCCTAAAACTTTAATAACGGCAGAGGGGTACTGTCTGTTCTAGAGTGGATATTTCTTCTGTTTTATTTCCTAGTGACTCCTTGGAACCAGTGTTTTCTATGAATAACTTTTATTGAAAATACTTCAGAAGCTTTGCTGCTTGCAGCCTGTTTTGCATAACATGCTATGGTTACGCTTTGTGCTTAAAAACTTTGAGTCAACCCTGAAGAACAATGCAGTCACCATAAAAATCACTCACAAAATGTTTAATGTGTGGGAGCTTTTTGTCCTCTTTCTTGTTTTGCAGCACTTGAAATCCTCTTGAGTTTGTTTTCAGAGAAGCAGATGAAAGGAAAAGAGGCGGTTTTTTTCATTACCACAAGGACTAGAAAGTTACTTATTATAGCAGCTGAGATTCTCACCTCATCGTTTACTTCAGGATCCACACATTTCGGTAAAATACCTGTTATTGTTCAATGAAGGGTTAGATTTTAGTTGGTGAACTTGTGGTAGTTGCATTTAAAGAGCCCTTTAAAGACGTGTGAATGCTCCGTGAAGCGTGCTTATAGTTACAAGTTACTTTATTTTCCAGCTGCAAAAATAACTTTAGAAGTTCTGTATCTTTGACCCTCCTTTTCCATCCATTGCTCCTTGTGTGGGTGGTACAATTGTGTGGGGAGTGAGAAATGAGTCCAGGTGGTTCTGTTGCTGTACTTGAGAGTAAATGTTTGTTGAGGTTTTACTGAAGGTGTAATAGATGAGACGTACAAATGCTCACCCTGTTTTGCAGCAGTACTTTGGAGTTTGTTCTGCAGGTTGAATCACTTGATTTGTTACCTGCAGTTTGGTATTAAATTAATAAGCGTTCCCCCCCCTTACTCTGGCTGTTGTATGGTTGTGTGTGCTGTATCAGAGGCTTTTTGGTTGAAGCAGAGAGCATTTCATGATGCTGAAGGCAGGAGGCAGCTTGTAAACCAATGAAGATCTATTCCCATTTCCGTGTTTAAGCTGGGAAGCTCTGCTATGTTTTTTTTAAGGCAGACCACGACGAGGGATCCAACAGCCTGCAGGCTTTTCTGCCTCTGCATTCATGATGCTGTCTACTAAGGGTGGTCGTCCTGCCTGGCTCCAAGACCTACAGGCCAGGCAACTGAGAACCATACGATGCATACCTGATGTCATGGAGAGCTATAGTGAGGGACACTTCATGAGTGGGAATATAGTGATCCCACCACTTGGTTATAGAGTCTTGACTGTGTCTGATGATCCTCTCACTTCAGCCCAAATACTGGCAACCTCCCAGATTTCTGCTTACCCAGGAGCTGTATGACTGGACACATGATCTGGTCTGTCCAAAATGACCAACAAGTCGTCATTTAGTGAAGACAAATGAAAATAATTTGGCAAAGTAATAATTTAGTAAAGACAAATGGAGGAGTCCTCAAACTGATGGTTTTACTGGCTATGCTGATACAACTCAACGTGTCCCCGTTTGGTGTTACTCGTGGATTTCCTCTTTATCATTGGGTCATGCTGTACTGTGTGCTGCAAAGGTCAGGAGGGGCAGAGGAGGCAGGAGTGATGTTCCTTGCCACCCTGAAAATTGGTTTAGGTGTGTCTGAATGGTACGTTTCAGGACCTTTGAGTAGGTCAAGGTGACAGTGTTGCCACATGCTTCAAAACTATGACCCAGGCTTTCCAAGCCTGTAAACTAATGTTGAAAAATCACTAGTTTCAAGTCTCAGAAAGAGCATGTGTTCTGATGGACTCTTTGACCTTTAGTCTGCTTACCTTTTAGATATTTCTCCTGCAAGTATCTGGGCTAGAAACAAAGATGTAAACCAAAGCTGAGTTTCTCTTTTGTGATGATGTGCTTCCAAGAATTATAGATTTAAGAAAACCATCAGATAACTTAAATCTGCTAACAACATAGCTGCAGGTCCTCCTGTTAGAGAAAAAAGGAGTGGATGAAAGGTTTCCCAGTAGGCGGTCTCAGGAGAGGAGGAAGGATTCTTGCAAGCACATTTGTTTTCAGTGCTTCCTCAGCAAGAACTGTGCGGGACATGTAGCCATGTATGTGCTGAAGGCCCAAGGACACACCTGCAGAGCTATTCTTCTCCACATCTGCCTTCCTGTTGCTTTCTTGACTCTTCCTGGTGGAGTTCTTTACTCTCCTCTGGACTTGCCCTGTCTCCTGCCTGGCAGAAGGGCACCATCTTCTGCTTTGCCTTGGTTTGTGTTGTGTTCTCCCCTGAGACCAGGGGAAGGAGAGCTGTGTAGACCTGGCCTCTTAAGAAGGAGCACTTGCTCATAGAGTGTTGGCTCAGCAGCTCATGTCTACTGGGAGCCACAGAGCACCATTCATGACTGTCCCTTGCTGAAACCAGCAGAATAAGTTATAGATAGTCCTGGGAGGCATCAAAAGAAGCATGACCAGCAGGTTGAGAGGGGTGATCCTTTGCTCTGTTCTGGTGAGGCCCCACCTGGAGTACTGCATCCAGCTCTAGGACCCACTACGTAAGAAGGACATGGACCTGTTGGAGCTTGTCCTGAGGAGGGCCATGAAGAGGACCAGGGGGCTTGAACACCTCACCTGGGAAGACAGGCTGAGAGTTGGAGTTTTTCAGTCAGGAGAGAAGGCTCCAGGGAGACATTATTGCAGCCTTCCAGTACTTAAAGGGGGCCTATAAGAAATCTGGAGAGGGACTACAAGGGCATGTAGTGAAAGAACAAGGGGTAATGGTTTTAAACTGAAAGAGGGTAGATTTAGATTGGATGTAAGAAAGAAGCTCTTCACTGTGAGGGTGGTGAGACACTGAAACAGGTTGCCCACGGAAGCTGTGGATGCTTCATCACTGGATGTGTTCAAGACCAGGTTGAATGGGGCTTTGAGCAACCTGGTCTAGTGGGAGGTGTCCCTGGCCATGGCAGGGGGGTTGGAACTAGGTGATCTTGAAGGTCGCTTCCAACCCAAACCAATCTATGATTCCTGAGTTCATTTGGTTCGTGAAGTCCATGACTAGATGGTGCCAGAATTGGGGCAGTGGAAAAATTAGGAGTTGTGTTTGGCATACTCACAAGCTGGAGACTCTGGAGGAGTGTTTCCTTCCTAGACACTGCAGCAAGATCCATGATGAGCTTTTGTCATACCGTAAACAGACTAGTCACACAGCTCCAATGATCAGCAGGTGTCTCCATGGGAAACCCTACAGCCAGCAGCCTGAGCGTCAATCGATTTAAGTCAGTCAATATGAAACACTGAGCAGCGCAGTGTGTAGATGTGCCTCTTTCTGAGACTGGAAAGAGGAACCTTCAAGCTCCTGAACTGTCACCCATGTTCTCTGCAGTTAGCAGCAGCAGCCACTGGAGCACGAGCAAGTCAGGATTGCCTTGGGTCGTGTGACTTTCACTAGTGCATGATGGAGTTGTGCTCCTTTGGCATTTCTCTTTGGCCCATTGAGCGTTTAAATGGGGCAGCTTCATCAGAGTGTGCTGAGAGTTACTGTGCTTCAGGAGGACTCCTCAGGGTGGAACAGAGTGGATGCTGTGGTTCAGATCCTTCTGGGCAAACCTAGGACTTCTACTCAGGGTGTCCTGTTGTGTAGCTGTAGCCTCCCAACTTCTGGAGGAAAAGTGCTGCCCACTTGATCTTCTATGATACTTTATCTCTTTGGTAATAGAAAAGCTCATCAGCAGACACAGGCAGAAGTTTCTGTGTTCTGGGATAGGGGAAGGATGAGGTATGAGGGAGTTGTGCTGATTTTGATAACGCTGTCATGGTTTCTGTGAGCAGGTGGGTGCCTGGGGAATTTTAATGCAAAAAAAGAAGTCATATCCCCTAGGATTAGGTGTCATCTGATTGATGGTTTTGAGGACTGCAGTTTTGAATTTGATACCTAAAAATAGCAATTGCGTGGGACACTTTCACTGATTTCCTTTGAGAGTCATCCCTTTTCTGGGAACTTTAGGATTCTGTTGGCATTCAGTTCTAAAATGTAAATATCCATTGACCAAATTTCCCTCTTTTGCACCGTGACCCCTGTGCCTCCCTGCAGCATAGCCTGGGCAGCTTCAGCTCATGGGATGACAGTAGGTTACATGATGCATAGCAGGGTGAGCAGTATAAGGCCTAAACTGCACGTGGCCAGCAACGTGTTCGGGCTGTGATAATCACAAGGTAGCAGCTGTCTTGCCCTCTCTTTTTATTTTTCTTTCTGAAACCCACTGCGCTTGTTCTATCATTACTTGGGCTCATCATGAAGGTAAAAATAGCTTCTCTGTTTAAAGACAACAGATGGTTTTGCTAGTGTTTTTTCCTTAACATTGAATGAATTGTGGTTGAGTCAAATGCTGCCAGCCCAGAAACGTATGTTTTCATTAGAGAAATACTTGATTAGGTTAATTGAGTGTGATTCAATGCGATGTGTATTTGGCCAACTTAAAAGCTTTCCAACTTTGTCTTGGATGAAGATAGCAGTATCTCAGTGTTTACAGTTTGCTCAGTAGTTTCCAAAAACATTGTCTAAGGAGTCACAAAACATTGAGGGGACACTACTGAATTAGTAGAAGGAATATAATCTTTTGTGGAAAAAAACCCCAAAAACAAAAAAACAAATCCACAAAACAAAAATCCTCCATTTTATTTTAGAACGATGCAGATGGGACATATATACTTAAGTCATGGCCAGGCATAAAACTTGGCCTGGTTTAATTATGGTGATATTGCATACACAACATGTTAAGCAAGGTGTGTGACTCCCCAAAGAGCACTCACCTGTCTGTCATTGTGTTGGGTCTGAGAACAGAGGTGAGATTCAGGGTGAGATTAAAGCAACATGAAGATGAGTGGTAGGCATCTGAGCTCCCAGTATGGTTAATGGAAGCTACTGGGGACAGTCCCATGAAGTCTGGAAAGTGACTCAGCTCACTTTGAAGTGGACTCATAGCGAGTGCTCAGCCAAGTGGCATTCTGATCTCCTGGGGCTCTGCTGAGTGGTGATCCACTGACTGTGGTGGGAACTGGGTGTTCAGTGCACACCTACCTACAGGAGGCTGGGTTTTGGTGTCTTTATTTTGAACTGATGCTCACCTTTGCTGTAGCTTCCACAGGCCAGCTGTGTGCCTCTAGTTCCAAGGAGCTGCTGCTGGAAAGACAAAATGTTGCGTGTCAGATATAAAATCAGAGAATTATAGAATGTCTTGAGTTGGAAGGGACCTTAAAGATCACCTAGTTCCAACTGCCTTGCCACAGTCAGGAATACCTCTCACTAGACCAGGTCACTCAAAGTCTCATCCAGCCTGGTCTTAAACTCCTCCAGGGATGAGGCGTCCACAATTTCTCTAGGCAACCCCTTCCAGTGTCTCACCACCCTCAGAGTAAAGAACTTCTTCCTCATGTCTAATTTGGATCTACCCTGCTCTAGTTTAAAACCATTGGCCCTTGTCCTATCACATGCCCTCATGAAAAGTTCCTCTGCAGGGACTTTATATCCTTGAAGACAGAGAGATGGTAAAGAGGATGCAGGTGAAAATGGATAAGCCAAAAGAATGTAACACTTTCAGAAGGACTGAGAAGCATTTAAAACACCAGGATATGTTTGTCCATCCACATCTTGTTCCTGACAGTCAGATTTTTGCCATCATTCCTCAACAGCAGACTCCTTCCTATTTCTGAGTGGCTTCAGAAGAATGAGCCGAGTTCAAATGCCAACCAAGAGACAGGTAAAGGCAGTCATGGGGATTTCCATGCAAGCTCAGGCCTCATGGGGCAGGGTATAGCAGAGATGCTGTGGAGCTTGGGAAAACAGGCAAACTTCAGGCAACAACCTAAAACCCTAACTTGTTGACTATTTTATGATGTTTACTGGAGACTAAGGGATCGTGACATCTCCTGAAGACCTCAGTCCTCTTCCAGATGGTGGGATGTAGCCAGATAACCTCTAAGAGCTGTGTTCTGCATCCCTATCCTCTGTGCCTAGAAATTGCATGCACAGGAGGCAGCCCTCTGTGTTTCCCCTGCCATCCAGCAGCTGGTCTGGGCAGTCTCCAGGACCATCTTCTAGCAATGCTTCATTTCCCCTGCCTGCTTAAGACTGACTATAAACTTAAAGATCTTTGAGAGGGGTCCTGACAGTCCTGGTTTTGTAATTTGCATCATGTCTTTTAACAACTGTGCAGTCTTTCTTCTTTTTATCCCAGCTCCTTACTCCTGCTCCCTTTCTCCCAGCTGGTTCATGAGGCTGAGACCTTCTCCTCTGGAGCTGAACTCACTATTACTGCTGTGATGCTGAGAAGATTGACAGGTTGGCTGATAATGGGCAGCAGGAGGCTGGCTCAGCCATGTCTCTGTGTTCTTTCAAGGGTACTCTGTGTGTGTGTGTGTGTGTGTGTACCTTCAGGCATGCATCTATTACATATTGGAAATGAATCATCTCCCACAGCATTTGTGTAATTTGATGCGGATAGTGACAAACAAAATGTGTTCTGTGCTTATTTCTTCCCCTTTTTGTTGCTGCTTTAGGCTCCAAGTCATTTTTAGGGTGTAACCCATCTCTTACTGGGAGTCCTGAAATCAGCCACAGCCTTTGAGTGCTGTTCAAGCACAGAGAATCTCACTGAGTATTTCAAAACAGGAAGGCAGCCATCACCTGTTGGGACAGTATATGGGCTGCTCAGATGCGTAACTACTAGGGGTGAAGCAAGAGGTCTGAAATGATGTGTAGAAGGTGCTCTACCAATCCTAGTGCAGAAGGATGAAGTGTATCTAGACCACCTCCTGCTACAAGGGTGATGCAAATGTGTGCCCGTGGTTGTTAGGAGGTGGCATATCAGTGGAGGATACGTGTTGTAGTTTCGATTTGCAAGGGCTAAGATGTGTTTTGTCCTCCCCTTGCCAGCTTAGGAGCGGAGAAAAGGGATGGTGGTCGGTTGCATGCAGATGGGTATGTATGTGTAGTAGTGAGCTGTGGTGGGGAATCTTTCATTATGAACTTCAGAGAAAGGAACTGAAACTCGTATAAAATCAAAGAAAACACTCATAGGAGCAATATCCATCTTTCTGTAGCACTGCACAGAGTCTGAACGCAGCAGGTCTGAGTGCAGCTATTTCCATCCTGCAAGGAGCCAGGCAGATTCTTTGTCCTGTGATCTGAATTACAGCAATAGTCGTGGCTTTTAGGAAGGGAGCAGATAATAAAAGAGACAATATTTGTTTTTACCTTTGTTAGCATCTTTGTTTGCGTAGGATACGGAGATACTGATGCTGAAAGTCCTTCCTAAAATGCAATGCTGTATTTTATGATGTGCCTTTCTAAATAGAGGCGGGGGAGATACTGTCCAAAATAACACTGAGAACCGGTTGAAAAGTCTGAATCTGAACTCTTGACTTAATTGTTGGCCGTGTTTCATATCTGGTAGACAGCACTCTCCTCTGTGATGTCTTCAGAGCCAATTTTGTAAGAATCTGTGTCTCGCTGCTGGCGTGAGGAAGTGCCAGGGACTGTAGAGGGCAGTGCAGCATCCCTCTGCTCGGAGCACCTCCAGGCTTTGTCGCCATAGCAACCTCACTCTGCAGGGTGACTGCTTCACATAGTTCAGAATAATACAAAGTAAAAGTTTTTGTTATTATTATTTCACAGAAAGTTTTGATTCATTAAAATTTTTGTCCCGAGATGACTCGACCCTCTTTTTAGAGGAACTTTGAGAATTAGGCTGGCTGTACTCATCTTGAAAAGGTTTTAATCTCTTGAAAAGAATCTTGTAGGCTATGTGTGTATGGTTTAAGGAAACAACCAAACAAAAACTCTTTCTTTCCGTGCATCTAGCAGAGTCCACAAAAGAATTTTTGCTTTCACATCGCTTTCCCCTTCCTCCAGTCTTGTAGCACATCCTTTGGCTGGAGGTGCTCTCTCTTTTCCTTGTAGAGAGAGAAATCAATAAATCATCATGTCAGCAGAGCACAGCTTGAAGCGAAATTTCCCAGTGCTGGAAGGTTTCTACTTCATTTTAGGTGGGAGCTCAGATGTGCCATACACACACGTCTGCAGATAATATTACAAGGCTGCGTTTAAAATGACAGGTGTTGATTCAGTATGTCAAGCTGCTCTTAAGAATGTTGAGCCACAACCTATAGGCTGCTTACGCTGTCAGCAAGGGGTCATTAGCTCCTTGCTACCCAATAAACAGTTTGTGTGCAGCTGGCTGATTATCTAATGAGCGTTTGGCGTAGGGTTTTGATTTGAACGAGTTCACATCTGCAGGCTGTGACCGTGTGTGGCTCTGCAAAGTGATCTGGAATCCAGATCTTGAACTGCAGGAGGCTTGCAGACCTTCTGGAGGTGCCGTGGGCTGCCTTCCCTGCGGGCAGGTGCAGCACCTGCCCCCTGCTCACCCTGGGGATGTGCCCGGAGCCTGGGTGTTGTTCACCGTGCAGGTACCTTCGGTGATGGGCATGGAGGATTCAGTGCTGAAACCCAACAGACAGCTGCTTGAGCAAGGATGGTGCTACCAACGTTGCTCTGTAAGTCAGCGGAGGGTAGATTTCTGTTAACTTTCACCGTAGCCATGTTTCCTCCCAATGGAAACTGACTGCCTCTCCTGGCAGGAGAAGATTATCCCAAAGAATTGCTCTTGGTGCGTGCCAAAACCTGTGCGTGGACTCGGTGTTAAAACAAGCGGCTTTCCTTTGCCATACGTTGTTTCTGTTCAGGGACTCTTTCTTCCACTGATGTAATGAAGCACGGCTGCTGCCTTACAGGTGTTGCGGGAGTCACGCAGTGCGCATCGCGGTGCGAAGTGATTTTAACTCTCTTTGGTACTTTGAAATATATATTTGTTTGTTTTCTAAGTAGAGCGCACCTCATTCGGCTGCGCGAATTAGAGATCATGATAGGCAAAGGAGAGCTGTGCATAACAGAGACAGAACTTTACACTACTGAGATGGGAAATGAGATGCAACGTGCTCTGACTGCAGCACGAGTGGAGGAAAATAGCTTACACATACTCCCATAATAATGATTTTTTAAAAGTACTGTTTTCCCTCTCACTTCTATCAGCTTGCTTTATTTTCTGCAGTTCTGCCGTTAGAGAAGAGGTTTATCAGACCTATAAATGCCACACTTCTGCCAGGTCTTATTTCTTGTGTTGCAGCAATACCTGTCTTCCCTCTCTCCAGTCTTGGGAACCTCCCAGTGGCCCGAGGTTGGAGGCAAATATTACTGCATAAGGAGGGATCACGGACTATCAAAAGGGACCCTCCTGCTCCTCTGCCCTCCACAGAGCCTTACAGTGTCAGTGGCTGGTGGCTCCAGCCACTGTATGATGTGGCTCCAGCCCTCAGCTCCTGCCTGTGAAGTGCAGGAGTGTCCTGCCCTGCCTGCTGGAGGGGAGATGCTGGATTTGGGAAGGGTGGCTGCAGACTGAAGATTGAACAGCACAGCAATACCAAGGACGTGTTGTGCTGCAGAGAGCACGATGAAGGTACCTGTGCTTTGTCAGAGTATGTGTGACGTGGTTACCTTTTTGCTTGATGTGGTCTCTTCCAGCCCACTGCAGATGCACTGCCTTCTTTCATTATCTTCCCCTCAGATGTTGCCCTTGGCTGCCTTTGAGCCCAGCAAACTTTCCCCATTAGGTTTCCATCCTTCTAATTCCAGATCCACCCGAGTCTGAAGCCAGTGGCTGGTGTTGTGACAGAGCAGGTTTGCATCAGTCTGATTGATTCCCCTCCTAGGAAGCGTGGAGCATTGTTCAGGGCTGGCAGCAGTGGTGATTTGTTCAGATGGCCAAGTGCATTGAACGTGCTGCCTGTCGGACCACCCTGTTTCTCAGACAGTGAGATGTAGCTTTGTCAAGCAGAAGACTTATTAGTAAGAGTCTTTTTGAATCTGATTGACTACTGCCTGGTGAACGTTGCATAGGTATTACGTAGAGATCACCGTTAATTTATGTTTGTACCAATTAATTTCCCTGCGCGTTTTTTAATTAACAAAGTTGTGACTGTAAAGTGAATTAACACATGATGCAAAATCCCTGACTACACATTCTCCTTCTGAATGAAGTTTGTTATTTCCTTTACGTTTTAAAACCGAGCCTCGTGGGCTGTCTTACTTGATTTAGATTGAAGAGTATGAAATCAGCTTAATTTTATACTATTATTTGAGACTGCTTTGAATTTTGAAGACGAGAGATAGACCAAAGGGCTTAATGCCATTGAACTTATATGCTGCAAGTTCTTATCTTCAGCATTTCTTTTGTGTGCACCTCAGCTGGCAACTAAGCACCACACAGCCGCTCACTCACTCTGGCTCCCGCAAGGATGGGGGAGAAAATTGGGGTGGGAGTAAAAGTCATGGGTTGAGATAAAGACAGTTTAACAGGATAGAAAAGGAAGAGTAATAATAATGGTAATAATGATGATAATAATAAAAATAAGTAGAATATACAAAACAAGTGATACATAATGCAGTTGTTCACCCCTCGCCAACTGATGCCTGGTCAGTTGTTGAGAAGCAGCCCTGGCCAGCTTTCCCCCCCAGTTTATATAATAGGCATGATATGAATATTCCATACCATATGACATTATGGTATGGAATATTCTTTTGGCCAGTTTGGGTCAGCTGTCTTGGCTATGTCCCCTCCCAGCTTCTTGTGCCACTCCAGCCTTCTCGCTGGCAGGGCAGGAGAAGTCCTTGACTTAGAATAAACACCACTTAGCAACAACTGAAACCATCAGTATGTTATCAACAGTATTCTCATACTAAAGCCAAAAGACAGCACTGTACCAGCTGCCAGGAAGAAAATTAACTATCCCAGCCAAAACCATGTCTCTGCCAACCCCTTTAATAAGGGACCTCTTCTGTAGTCCCACTTCTACCCTCAGTATGTGCCTGGTGTTCTCACACCATTTCTTTGACTGCCCGATGCTCCAGGTATTCAGAAGTGGATGAATAACAGGGAAGGGGGAAACAATTTATTTTTTTTTTCCTAAAATTTGAGTCAAAAGTGCGGTTGTCAATATTTAAACACAGTGGGGATTTTTATTGTCCTCTGTTCCCCGAGTGATTTGGTCTCCTGTTAATAGAGGCGATGTGCAGTGAACTTGACTGAGTTCTGCCTGTTTTGACAAGAGACAAAAAAACCCAGCTCCCTCTAAGGACAAGAAGAGTTTGGACCCTGGGTTCTGCCACAGAGATGGTTTATTTCAGCTCAAGCTGGGAGCCTCTGAAGAGAGACCCTGAACAAAGAAATCCCTGGGCAGTTACATCCTTACAGTCAAGTTCCCCTCCCCTCACACGATGCTTTGGTCCAATAGTAATATTTGGGTCTAGGGTCATCTTGTTCTTCATTGGATCCTTTCTCTGTCTCCAGGCTGGTTATTCTTATCTCAAGGATGCAGCTTCTGCTGAGAATGTGGCTGCCTTATTTATCACAGGATGCAACTTCTGCTGACAGATGGGACTACTTTATTTTTCACAGAATGTAGGGTCTCAAGGCCTTCCAGTGTGTAAGTTCAGCGTGAGTTCACTGCCTGTGGCCTAAGGCTTCAGTAAATCCAGCTGCTCTTGCTAAGCAAGTTACTGATGCTAATCAAAGTAAAACAAGTTTCAATTCAACCTAATTCTAAGCGATTACAAAATTAATTCTAATGTTCCAGAAGTAAATTATTTTAATCCCAAACAATACTGCTCCCTGTTTTAGTGCTGGGAGAAACACTTTCCTGTGTAATCTGTGAGAAAGCAAGCACTGAGTTGTGTGATGGCAGGACACATCCATGTGTCAGTCACAGCACAGCAGGAAACCTTTCCACTGCCGAGCTGGTGACATGGCAGAGAGAGAGAGTGTGATGCTGAGGCTGGGGAGACTGCACCTCCTGCCAGGTCCTTTGATGATGGGTCCTTTCCAGGGAGCTCAGACTCAATAGTGCTGTGCTACGAAGGTGCAAATTGCTGCTGCTAGAAGAATAAGATGCAAGAGTGTGACTGGTAGGTGCCCTGAACGTAAACCACTCGGAGACTTGATGAGTCTGTTGTAGTTTTGCCAAGACACAAGGGCTAGTTCCTGGCTCATCCCATGAACCTGTCATGTGAGTAGCGTGGAATGGGGGAGCCGTCCAAGCGTGCTTCATATTTTTGTGCCCAGTGTCCTGATTGCTTTCAGGAGGGATGCAGCATTATTAAAGAGAAAGAAACTAGGGTGGCCAAGCAAAAAGGGGTCATGGTGTGCTCCAGACAATTGCTGTAGCAGGAACTTGGAGGTGCTTCAGTCATTGTCTGTCCTGGAGTTTAAGAACAGTCATTGTTAGCCCAGTGTGTAGAAGTAGGAACAAACAGACGGATCAGCCTGGCACACTGACAGGATGGATGCTGGGCCCATCCTTAAAGCACTGGCAAAAATGGAGAGATAATGAAGTTTTCCAGTCTGTCCTTGGGGCTGTGGAGTAAAGCACGACCGCAGTGGTTAGAAGCAAGATCTACTCTAGCCAGCATCTCGTTTCTGGCAGCAAGCAATGTCTGGAAGGAGCACAGGAGTGGGACTGGTGCAAGAGCTGCTTCTGCTTTCGTGATTTCTCCCAGCTTTCACATTTTTCACTTGAGGTGCTCCCCGTTCCAGGGATGGCTGTCTCTGCTGCAAGCTCCCACTGCATCGCTTCGCCAGGTTGCAGAGTTGCAAACTTCAGGCAGGCAAGGTCATGCTGCTTTCCTGTAAATGGCAGGCATGTGCAAAGTGTAACAGATAATTCCATGATGTCAATGACCCAAAGCAAACGTCTTGCAGGGAGTAATTGGTTTTTCTATAGTGTCAAGAGCTTTTATGTGTTCAGCATAAATATCTTTGCATTGATTGGAAGGAGGAGATAAAAATCGATGATTTACAATGCAGAAGTGCTTAGAACATGACATTAAAATGACTCTGGAAGACTTAGCTCATAGGGGGACGTAGTAAATACTCAAGAGGTACAGGAAATGAAGAGACTCTTCCCAAGTTCTGAAACCAAGCAATAAATTTAATAGAGTCTCTGTTTCTCTGCCTAATGGATTTTAATACTGACTTTCCTTTTGTAGAGTTACTCTCTTTTCCGTTGTTCAGCTGTGGTTATTTTTTTCTTCTTTTTTTTTTTTTTTTTTTTGTGTGTGTGTGCGTGTGTGTTGTTTTTTGTTTTGATTTGGTTTGGTTTTTGTTTGGATGTCTACAACCCGAGGCTAGGCAAAGACAATATTGTTTTGTGAGGAAACTCTTTAGCTTGAACAAAATGGGAACCAAATCCTATTTTGGCTGGCTTTGTACACTGATGAGCAGGAGGGTGTCTTGACCCATGAGTGCTGAGGAGCACAGATAATCATGGAAAATAAAGCTGAAATGGACCAGAGGTCCATACCCTTGTTCCACATCCAGATGAACTGTATCTAATTCACTCCTGGCAGGTTTTCTTGCTGCAATTTAAGCATTGTATCTAGTACGTACAGAGATTAGGTAATAGTAGTATCATAGAATCATTCAGGTTGGAAAAGACCCTTGGGATCATCAAGTCCAACCATTAACCCTACTCTGTAAAGTTCACCCCTAAACCATGTCCCTCAAAGCCACATCTAAACAACCCTTAAACACATCCAGGGATGGTGACTCAACCACCTCCATGGGCAGCCTATTCCAATGTCTGACTACTCTTTCTGTGAAAGCTTTTCCTCTAATGTCCAGTTAAAACCAACCCTGTTGCAGCTTGAATCCATTCCCTCTTGTTCTATCACTAATTACCTGTGGGAAGAGACCAGCACCAAGCTCTCTACAGTGTTCTTTCAGGTAGTTGTAGAGAGTGATGAGGTCTCCCCTCAGCCTTCTCTTCCTCAAACTAAACAGTCCCAGCTCCTTCAATTGCTCTTCATAAGATTTATTCTCCAGGCCCTTCACCAGCTGCGTTGCCTCCTCTGCACCCGCTCCAGCACCTCAGTATCTCTCTTATACTGAGGTGCTCCAAACTGGACACAGTACTCAAGGTGAGGCCTCACCAGTGCTGAGTACAAGGGGACAATCACCTCCCTACTTCTGCTGCTCACACTATTTCTAATCCAGGCCAGGATGCCGTTGGCCTTCTTTGCCAAGGGTCCACCCTCCAGGACAGCATAAAGAAGCAGCAGCTCTGCTCGAGGGTGAGCCTTTCAGCCTGGCCAGAGGCTGGGCAAAAGCCTGGGAGGTGACTGTAAGGCAGGAGGAAGGTGAACTTTGCTTATTTTTGCTCTCCTGTAGTACGTGGTCCAACAACAGAGTTTTGGAGAGGTAACAAGTATGAGCAAATCCTGGGCAGTCTGGCAAGATATGATTACAATGATGCCTGTAAGCTCCTTAAGGGGATAGGTATGGTACCTATGGAAGCTATACATACTTCAGGGTTTCCCTGTCTCTCTGCAGTCAGATTTGCTGTTGTCTCTCAGAGGTTACTGGGCTGAGGTGGGGCCTCACCATTACTCCTGGCCAGGTGCTGTAGACCTGCCCCGGGCAGGCAGGGTGAGCGGTCCCACCGCTTCCCACCCGATGATAAGTTTGGCTGCCACACTGGCACGGCCGTAGAAGCCCACCCGGTCTGCTTTTTCAGACTCCAAATGGGACAAGAGGAACAAAAATCACGGTGATGTTGGCTATTGACGATGTGTCCAGGCTTTTGACTAATTGTGAATCAACCTGACACGGTGGAGTTTCAGAAAGCAAGATGGGTTTCGGTGTTATTTCAGTAATCTGGTGCTGCTTTAAACATTAACCAAGCCCTACTGCATAAAACCAGAGACATTAAGGGGAGAAAGCACTTCTTGCAGGACATCCCTTCCCCTCAGTTTTTTGCCTGGTATTTTTAAGTGCCTTTCTTAGCCCAGCTTTCAGTGCTCCCAAGCGATGGGGACTCCAATCCAGGCAGCAGCCGAGCGGTCCTGTTTATTTATAAGAATCAGCCAGAGCCACACAAAAGGTTATGGCTACAGGCCAAATGTCTTTGACATCATAGCCTGTCATTAATGGCATAAATCCTCTGTGATTTCATTTCCCAGTCAGCTAACCAGCATCTATCACAGATTATTTTAAAGGAAAAAAATGTCTAAACATTTACCTTCAAACCCCAAACAGATCATATCGTTCTATTTTGCCTTCCCAATATTAAATATATTCTCTTGCATATGGCATTTTTATTACAGGTTGTGACCAGTCCCGGAGCTTGTTTCAGAAAGAGATATGTAGAAAGAGAAGTTTTCTTATTGTTCCCTAAGGAGAAAAACAAACATGGTATGTCCTTTAACAAAACCTTTACTAACCACAGTACTTTGCTGGCTTAATGTAGTTTTGTTCCCCTGCTTGTGCACCAGATCTCTAGCTGGTCATTCAGTTTGAGGGAGGGAAAAATTAAGAAGGTTGCTTTCTGTGCATCAGCTTCTTCAGTGCCTGAATATTTTGCATGGACGGGCCAGAGCAGTTTTCCTTCAGACCATGCCCATCCCCTCCTCTGCATAAAACGATCGTGGTTATGTGTATAACATTAGCAGATGATTCAGAGTATGAAAGGATCAAATGTACCTGTAATGCCTGAGTATTTCCATTTAAACCACTTTGGTATTGCAAGTCTTTCTGTGGGATGGAGGCAATACTTGGGTGCTGTATTTGCTAGTGGCCAATATGCTGCTTGGTAATAAGCCGTGATGTTTGACCAGTCATTGCTGGTTATATTAAATGATTAGGCCTAAAAATCCACAATTTTTCTAAACCAGGGCTGGTACTAAACCTGCAGGAGTAATTTGGGAATTCTTCTGTGTTTATATGCAAAAGCAAATGGTCAGAGAGTCAGGTTTGAGCTCGCTGTTTTGCATACAGACCTGGAGTCACTGAAATTAGTCCAGGTTATGCTGTTTGAGAGCAAAAGAACCTGGTGGGGTTGCCTCCGGAAGAAAACGTCCATAATGTAACACACAGCACTCCCCAGCTCATCTGGAACATGCCCTCTAAGGAGAAGTTAATGATATGAGATTACTGATGATTTCTGAGATCCCAATTAATTCAAAGGAGGGAAATGTAGGATGAGATTGAATCCCTTTCACGTCTGCTGCACAACGGGCAGAATTACACAGGCAATTTGGTACTTGATGGCAGCAGTTGGGCAGAGGCAGCAAGCGTGAGCCTCCTGATGCCAGTGCAAACTCCTCCAGCTGTATTTTTTCAGTCCCTGATGCCTTTATGTCGCAGGGGATGGGAGCATCACAAGGAGCACCAGGCAGTGAGCAGGGTGCCAAGGGGCTGGGGCGAAGCATCCAGGAGGCTGCTCCAGCCTGAGAAGGTACATGTGAATTTTCCAATGCAGAAAGTAATCCAGAGGGGCACACAAAGAAGTCTGGCTGAGCAGACACAGTCTCCCCACTCTCCCTGGCCACCTTGCAATGTTCAGAAGAGAAAGGACAGAACTGGAGCTGGACATTACGGCACGAACCCAAAGTTCCCATTCGAGCCATCACTCTTGCCTCCATCCCACGTTAACCCCGTACCCAAAAGCCCTCACCACCACCACCAAAGAACGACAAAAGGACCTCCCGCATATCTTAGCAACTATAAATTAGATGCTTCCTATTTTTTATTGAGCTGTCTGGAATCTCAGGAGGCACCCGCAAGCAAACGCTACCCAGACGTGCAGACAGCACAGATGTGTCAGAGCACTCGTGTGAGAGCCAAAGTTAAAATATGCCTGCAAAGCACCAGTAGCTCCATTCGTATGACTAACGCATCCCAAAGGTGCCATAACATGCACTGATGCAATGAATTCTGGGGCGCTGGAAGGAGTACAGCGAGAGGAGGAGCTGCAGAGGAGAGTTTCTTAGGAAAGCCAGCAAGATATTTTTCCACAATTTATCATCCTACTTTTACGCTGCGAGTTTGCCTTTCCCTCCAACTGCAGAGATGAAAAGTCACACAACTCCAGCATGAATTAAGCCAGCCAAGAAAAAGAAAAGCAGCTTTCTCTGCTCCCCGGGGCATATATTATGCCTATTTGTTAACATTTTTTGATGTGTGGAGGAGACAAACTTCAAGGAAGGAATGCGGTCATCTCCTATCTGAAACAAAATCTACCATGTTGGGGACGAGCTGAACGTGTTTAGTTAGGAAGACGTGTTAGGGGCAGTAATATGTTTAGTTAGGAAGATGTGTTAGGGGCAGCAATATATTTGAGTGGTGGTGCTTCTATTTTTCAGCACAAGTAACACAGGGCTGTGGATAACAGTCACACGATGGGCTCTTACAGTGCTGCTGGAAGGAATAAATAGCACATCTGCAGCCTGGCAGAAGAATAAGATGCGTGCCCAAGGTCAGCAGCAAAGCAAACACCAACCATCATGGTTGCAGAAGCTCCCAGGATTTATGTGCTCCCACAGATGACAAACCGAGTGTCCGCAAAACTCCTTAGAGTAGATAAAGTTACCTACAAACGTGTTGGGAAGCTTCTTCCTGAAGAGCCATCAGCAACAACCATCACCTGAAGCAGCCTTTCCAGGGATGTGGAAATACCCGGTGGAAGGAAACCTGCACCATTCGATGTGTGTGGCGTGAGGCTTTCAAGAAATACCTAATTATATCTCAAAACACCTGCAAATAATTTATACCTGTAAGAAAATCTCCAAGTCTGGAAACCCAGACTATGAAAGACTGCGACTGCTCGTTCACTGTCGGAGCAGCGTTGTCATTACGAAGGTGCAGTGATGTGATTCTTGTGGCAGATGAAAAAGAGGGAAAATACATACAAATGCTACTCCCATTTTCTTTTCCCAGTTTTCCCACTGGTTTAATTTATAGCTGACGAGACTACGGTTTGAAGAAGGAGAATGGCACATTAGTCTCACTGGTAATAGTGCTCAGGATGAAAGCACTCTCATTATTCGCACTGAAAGATCCAGATTTGCTTAAACAAGAACTGTCACAACACGCTGAGGTCCAGGGATTCCTAGGGGAGGTAGTTTGACATATTTGAAGCTGATTTGCATTAATTTATGAATATTACATAGTCTGTTTGTCCAGTGGTTCTAAAGATGTTTAGTCAATGCATACCTTGAGTTAATTCAATAGAAAAACTGTCAGATAATACGCCAAGGGACGGGCACAGCAATTCTGGCAAACCCTCCTCATTAAACACCGAGCGTTAAGAACTGCAGATGGATTTCATCGCAGGAGTTAATGAGCTATAAATATTGAAAACACCGAGATGCTCCAACTACATTAAAATGTTGCAGCTATAAAGGTAAATACTAACCCCGCGAGGATCCTTGAGATCAAAGCCTGGTGAAGAGCGTGACTGGGAGGAGAGAGAAAAGAAGGGGGAAAGAATGAGAAGGGCAGAAATAAACTCCCGAGCCTGCTGAGAGATAGCTTTGGAAAACTTGAGATAGCGACTCTAAGACAGCTCCAGTACTGGCTCTAATTAGGGTAAATCAGAGCTTCCCTAATTACTTTTAATCCCCTTGGCTTCTTCTAAAGCAGGAGTGATCAGGCACGAGGCGTGCAGCCCGGTGCCGGAGAGCGGGGGACGCAGAGGAGAGCACCGTGTCCAAGGTCAGGAGCCCCTGTACCCTGCTGGTGCTCCCCAAGGCAATCTCCTGGGGGCAGATTTAGAGGCTGGCCAGATACAGAGGAGAAGGGAGGCCGAAGGACACCGTGATCTGCGAGAGCACCCATCCCCGTCGGCGCAGCCTTTGCGAAGCAAGGTGTCGGTGACACCGCGCCTTCCTCAATTGAACCGATTGCTTTCCTTTGCCAGGTGTTGCTGTTAGAAGGCCCCAAAGCTCTGCGGATAGGTGCCCTTCAGTTGGAGCTACTGAGCGAACCATGAAGCGCCGAGGGAGCGTTTTTGCACTCTGCGTGCTTTGAAATGCAGTCTGTGCTTTTTTGTTGCTCCATACTTCTATTCACTCCCATTTTTCTTGAAAGCTTCTAATTTTTTCCTCTGATTAGCTGCTGGGCTGCTTCTTAAGAGGGTAGACGTCTCTTGCCAAACTCTCTTGCAGGAGGAAGGGTGGAATTCCCTCCGTTTCCATCTGGGGATTGCAGAGGTATCCCAAGTCAACTGCAGACAGCCAAAGCTCTCTTGCCTAAGGTGTAAACAGAGAAAACACCAACTTTTGAGCTGCTTCTGCCTTTCCCGCAAAAGTGAAAGCAGTGCAGGTATCAACAGGAGAGAAGGAATAAGCTTTGCTGCTCTGTCTGGCATTCTCTGTGTGCATGAAAAGGGCTCACACAGAAATAACGGGGGTAAGAATGGAAATGCTTTGGTTAAAGGTAGACATTCACCCTGCCTGGGAGCCAACAGCCACTGCATCACTCAAGAACATTAAAAGACTTCAAAAGTAGAGCAAAAGAGGTATTATTTCTCTGGGTAATCTCTGCCCCAGGGTGATACTCATCCCTGTTCATAGGAATCCTGTGCTATTAAACTGTAGAAATCCATCCTTCCCTGTTAACAGACTATTATATATCAATTAAACGACACTCCAGTGGTGATCTCGGGGCAGGCAGAGGCTTGGAGCTTATTAGTCTTGGGCAACACTAGCAGCCAGATCTTTCTCAAAGCCTCATAATCAAGACATTTCTTATTCAGTCACCTCAGTTTTGGTTTTTTCTGTATTTGCAGGGAGGAGCAAGGGGTTCCAAGGCAGCAGTGGGAGGCTCGGGCAGCCCAGCAAGCACAGCCACTGTGTCCCCGCTGCTCAGGGAATCCAAGCCTGGATGAAACACAGGCACCGTGTGGGCCAGGTAATGCAAAATAATTAATGAGTTGATTTGCATATCAGATGCAGTTTATGCACGGCAAGATATTTTGGCTTTAAAAACAAACAAACAAACGAGTAAAATATCAATGCTGGAAAGAAAGAGCCTGTGGTTTGCTACCTGATGCAGCAGGGAAGGTCTCCCCCGGGAGCCAACGTGCCTCCTGCAGCAGGAGGGATCAGGGTGTACCCAGGGGATCCTCTCTCAGCCTGCCTGGCTACCAGGAATAACCAGAGCAAGGCCAAGTTTTGGCACGTGAGACCTAATACTTGGTTTTGACCTTGTTTTTTGAGCTGCCCTGAAATCTGCCATAGTCGGGAGGGGGAAAGAGAAGGGTCTGCAGCCCGGGCAGGAGCTCTGTGCTGCAGCTTGTGACTCCCTCTCACACTCCACCCCTCTGATCTCCACCTGCCAAGAATCTAGACCCGTGAAACAGGCTCCCCTGAAGTCACGAGTTTAGGTTAAGCATTTTGAAAGAATGGCCATTTCTCTAAACATTATTATACCTTTTTGCACACCCAACGAAACCCGTGCTCAGCCTGAGCTTGGCACATCAAACCAGTCAACCACCACTGCTAGTTTGGTGAGAAAACTGGGAAAACAGGAAACACTTGGTCGTGCAGGTTTCGCTAATGCACCTTCCCCCGCTGTCTGCTGAGGGCATGTGCACCCAGCGAGCAGCTTTGCCTGGGTCCTGCTCTTTCTAACGTGCCAACACCCGCGCTGTCACATCTTCAGGTAGCACATGCTTGCAGTCTGCTTGCTTCATGCTTGCTAGATGCCTCCAGCTGGTATGGGAAGGAAAAGAGTTTAGCTTGTACCTCGCTAGCTACCAAAATAGCATCTGTGTTTTGTTGCTATATTTATGTTGACTCCACCTGACCGGACCAGTGGCCACCAAGAGAAGGGAAAGGCACTGACAGGAGAGGGTGCTCATGATTTAGGCAAGGGGAGAGAGCTGGGCAGAATATGGAGATAGCAGCCCCCGACCTGCTGCCCCTGCAGCAAACATCAAAGCTGGCGAGCAGCTCTCGCAGAGGATGCTGTTCAGCAGGGAGAATAAGCAGATCCAGGCTGTGGCAGCTAATCTGTATCTCTAAATCCAGCCCTGTGATTATTATTACAAGCTTTCCAAGAGACCGTTGTTAGATTTGAAAAGTAAATTTGAATTTCTAAATGGAATCCTTCTAGATAGGGTCAGGGCTCCATCCAAGGCATCATTTAATAGCGACACGGAGTGATAAAAAAGTTGTAAAAATCATGAGAGGGGTCAGAACGGTGCTGAAATGCTTTGTGGCTGCCCTCAGCTGTTGCCGGGTGTTTGATTCCCGTTAGATCAGCAGTTTTGAGCTGAGTCACAGTTGGGCAGCCTCAATATCTGCCCCGCAGGCCACACACACACACACACACATACAAGCAGCAGGAAAGGAGCTTCCCAACCCAGACAAATAAGGGCATCGAGGCTCTTACGGGTTACTTAAGGCCTGTCCCAGTTACATGTCCCCGTCCCGTTACACAAAACCCCAGCTCCACACTTGTGCCATCAGGCTCAGGATTCTGGACACAGATGAAGATTGCAGGGGCTTGTTTGGAATCGAGCTGAGCTGAGGAGCATCAATTCTATAAGGGGATGTTCCAGGCAAACATGAAACACAGGGATTTGGAAGATGAGTTTCCTGCTTAATTTTTTAATCCCTTTCCAAATCTTTCCACGCGCTTGCTTCTGCTCTTGTATTTTTATTCCCCACCCCCAGCACCAGCTCCTTCCCCTGCACTGTAGTTTGTGCAGACTTTGAGCTTTTTTTTCCCCCCTGTTTCTTACAACTTGGAGCTAATGATCTGGAGCTCTGCAATTCCAGGTATGACCTTAGGAAAGTCCCTTGGTCCCTCTGGGGCAGATCTTCCTTTGGTGCGAGTTGCTTTAGTGCTTGTGTTTTCATCTGGGAAATAATGATGGTATCACCTTTCCTCCTGCCTTTTGTCAGGAGAGAGAACGACCTGTCTCTTCCTAGAGTGCTCCAGACAATGACTGTGCTCAGACAGCCATAAGTGCAGCTCTGTAATAACCTCCAGACCTGTCTCCCCGTTCATTTACACCCATGCTGCACTCATCAGGTCATTCTCAAGGTTGTTTGGTTTTGGGTTTGTTTGTCTGTTGGCTTTTTTTTTTAATTATTATTTATTTAGAAATAATAAAATAAGACATAATATATAAAAATCTGTACAATCCACAATTTGTGCAGTACATTAGGAAGACTTTGATACAAAAAGGCTGCAAACAGGAAAATAGTAATGGACAACTGTCAGATGCCTCAATTGTTCACCTTACAACAGCTGCAGGCCAAAAGTCATTACAAAACCAGTTTCTCGTTGGCTGTGGGATGGCGACTACGCAGCACCCTTCTGCTGTACAATGGTCGTGAGCAGCCATAATTTAAAGACATTACAGTACTTCTCAGTTTTACCTTGTAATCCATTATGAAAAAGAAGACCGAAGAGAACAAATAAAATATCTGGACCCTTTGCCTTTTCCGAGAGGAGCGAGGGCTAAACCAACACCACAGAAGTTTAGCATGGCTGGGAGAGAGCGTCATGAAACACAGCTAAACCGGTCATGATTTCTACCCTTGCTACTTTAACCAAGGACATCTCGCACGGAAGAGGCAGAGGAGAGGAGAGACCCATCCCCACCTGCCTCGGAAATGCTCTTTGTCACTGTACTCAGTATTAGGTTTTAGACAATGTGTCTCATTCAAGTATTTTCAGGGAAGGGCAGAAATAACATATTCCTCCCCAGACCCTAAGCAAAATACAGTATAAACCTTCTGTGCGAGGCCAGTTGAACCAACTTCATCCTTGCTAAAGAGGCTGAACCCGAAAGTCTGCGGGTAGAGCTCGGTCGGTTTAAAGTTAAGCATCAGCGTGGCCCAGGATCATCGGGAACTGAAGAAACGCTGTCAGTCACTGTGTAGTCCTTAAAAATAACACCGCTTTTAAAAACAACTAACCCAATTTGCTGCTGTGGAAGCGTGTGCTACACCAGTCTGCCCTACACCGGGTTTAGCCCGGCTTGCTGGGACATAAAGAAATGCTGGACAAGGCGGGGAAGGGTACCATGGAGTGGACATTGCAGGTCTCTTTCTAGCAGCTTCCCGGAGCCAGAGGCTGAGTGCGGTTCTGCAGTGTAAGATTCAATCAGCAAAGACAAAGGGTTATTAAAAAAAAAAAAAAAAAAAAAAGAAAGAAAGAAGAAAAAGAAAGAAAAAAAGAACGTGGCAGAGAGAGTAATGGATTACCTCAATGCACACCCTTGACAAGACTAGCACTCAGAAAGCTGGTAACCTTAAAAAATGCCAGTAACTAGAACAGGTTTTCAAATTAAAAGTCCATGCTTAAAAATAAATAAAGAGAAGTTCATAGCATTAGGAATCCTATAAGGCTTGCAAGTATTTGCTAAAAACTCATGCTAACCGGTAGCATCTAGGTACTAGCTAGCCGAGGCTGCTGAGCAGAATTGATACTTTTTGTGGCCTTTTCTTTTCTTCTCCTTGTCCTCCTTTACAGACTTGTATTTACATTTGGCTTTAAATATGAAAATACTTGATAAACTTTATAAAATGTACATTTTAAAAATATTTCTGAAAAACTGACTTGAAAAACAAAACGAAACGAAACAAAAAAAAAAAAAACAACACCCCAAAACCTCTGCACCAGAAATGTTAAGGGGGGGGAGGGGATGATTTATTTTTTTTTAAATCTCTGAATTTCTTACGCTTTAAAGAACCGAGCTGAATCCTGCATTTCCCATCCCCCCCGCCTCTCATCCCTCCCTCAAATTGCTCAAGTATCATTTAGTGGGAGCACTCTGCACGTGGGGGATGCTGAGCTGGAGAACAGGTCCCCTTTCTCCCGGTCAGCCTCCCCTTTCCCATCCCTTCCCCCTCACGTTTCCACGCACCCTCTGCTTCACTGAATACTCTTTGGTTTAGTTTTGGTTGGTTGTTTTTTTAACTTTTACAAGAATATCACGATAGCAGCACTAGCAGCACTCGGTTGTCTTCACTACTGTTGACCCAGAAACTGCAATCAAATCGCCTTTACGTGTTCATCCTTTCCTTTCTTTTACGTCCCCCCACCCCGGTCACAGCCTTAGTTACTTGCACTTATTCACCCGCCCTCTCTCGTAGCCAAATCTATGTTTACAACGTCGAATTTCCCCAGTTTGGAACCCACCCACTGCAGATACCATCTTATCAGAAACCATTTCATTGCAGGCATTTCTTTCAGGCAGGGCTGGAAGGGGCCAGAGGCCTTCACAGATTATCTGTTTGCAGAAGACATTAGACCTAGAACAAGCTGTTTTTTAATGGCATACAGTGATCCAATACTGCAAGAGTTGTCTGGGATTCTCGTCCCCACCACCACCGCCCCCCCTCTCTCCACCTGCTCCTCGGGGAGCAGGCGTGAAGCGCAAGTTGGCCGTCTCCTTGATCTTAAGAGGCACAGAGAATTTAAAGCCTTCTGGGTGAAGGAGCCAAAACACGGCTAGAGCCAGAGGCAGAGTGTCGCCGGAGGTCACAAGATCTGCTCAGAGCTTGGTGACGCGTCTCAGCCGGCTGCTGTCTGCCGGGGAGAGGAGGCGGGAGATGGACCTGGCTTTGCAGCCTCATCCTCCCCAAATAATCTCCTTTAGAGACAGGAGATGGCAAACGTACTTTTTCGGACGCCCTCGCCCCTGCTGAAGAGAAGCGTTTTGTAGAGAACGCCTCAACCCCCCTGCCCTTCCCAAGCGCTGTGTTACGAAACTCGTCTTCCCTTTTCCTCTCCGTTACCCCTCTCCTTTCCTCTTCCGAAAAAAAACCAAACAAAAAAACCCAACAAAACCTCTTCCTGGGGATTTATCAATCTCTCAGGGACTCCGGCATCACGCGGCAGCTTCGCGCGTCCCTGGCATGGCCGAGCTCTCTGCGGCACGCGGAGAGAGGGGGGCTCAGGTTTTGAAGGCCAGGTCGGTGCTGGCTTGGGAATGTCTGGACTAAGGCTTGACCTTCTGCCCGGCGAGCATCCGAGGAGGACACGTTTGCTGGTTTGCTTTCCCCCAGCTACATTTCTCCTTATGAGCAAGGAGGGGAATTTATTTCCCCCAGAGAAGAGCAGGGGGAAAGGGGAGGAGCCCTAACTCACTTTAGATCCAAGTCCTAAGCTTTTAGAATAAGGTGCAAAATAAAGATCTTAAAAAAAGAAAAGGAAAAAAAAAAAAAGAAAAGTAAAAACATCAAAACCAAAAACAGGTGTCTGAGGTTTGAATTTTTTTGTTGTTGTTTAAAGCAGCCTGTTCTTTTTTTTCCTCCTTTCTTTTTTTTCTCCCTCCTTTTTTTTTACCTTTCTTCCTTTTTTTTTTTTTTTTTTTTTTTAAATAAACTCCACTGTGCAAAACTGTGCATTTTCTTTGGTATCCATTTAGGTA
>WUAM01000407.1:3827558-3856614 GCA_024336885.1 Actenoides hombroni | reverse complement strand
AGGATGCCGTTGGCCTTCTTTGCCACCTGGGCACACTGCTGGCTCATATTCATTCACTTGTCAGTTAGAACCCCCAGCTCCTTTTCTACCAGGCAGCTTTCCAGCCACAATTCCCCAAGCCTGTAGCGTTGCATGGGGTTGCTGCGGCCCAAGTGCAGGACCCAGCATTGGGCCTTGTTGAAGCTCATACCATTAATGTTGGCCCATAGATCCAATCTATCCAAATCTCTCTGGAGAGCCTCCCTATCCTCATGCAGATCAACACTCCTGCCTAACTTGGTGTCATCTGCGAATTTACTGATGATAGACTCTATGTCCTTATCAGGATCATCAATAAAGATGTTAAACAGAAATGGTCCCAACCCTAAGCCCTGAGGAACAGCACTTGTGACCAGCCACCAGCTGCATTTAACTCCATTGACCACCACTCTCTAGGCCCAGCCAGCCAGCCAGTGCTTGATCCAGCAGATCGTACTCTCATCCAGGCCATGAGCAGCAAGTTTTTCCATGAGAATTCTATGGGAAACAGTGTGAAATGCTTTTCAAAAGTCTAGGTAGACAGTATACACAGCCTTTCCCTCATCCAATAGTCGGGTCATCTTGTTACTGGAGGAGATCAGGTTTGTCAGGCAGGACCTGCTTTTCATAAAGCCATGCTGACTGGGCCTATCCCATGGTTGTCCTCTATATGGTTTGTAATGGCACTCAGGATGATCTGCTCCATGACCTTTCCTGGTACCGAGATCAGCCTGACAAGTCTATAGTTTCCCAGATCCTCTTTTCTGCCTTTCTTGTAGATGGGTGTTACATTTGCTACCCTCCAGTCCATTGGGACCTCCCCAGTTAGCCAGGACTTCAGGAAAGTAATGGAAGGTGGCTTGACGAGCACGGCTGCCAACTCTTTCAGCACCCTTGGGTGTCACCCCTCCAGTCCCATAGACTCTTGTGCATCCAGGTGGTGTAGCAGGTCACTCACCACATCCTCTTTGAATGCGATGAACCTCATGCTGTTTCCCCACCCTGTCTCCTAGCTCATGAGGCTGGGTGTCCAGGGAACAGCTAGTTCCACTGCTAAAGACTGGGGCCTTGAGTACCTCAGCCTTTTCCTCATCCTTTGTTACTGTGTTTCCCTCTGCATCCCATAAAGGATGGAGATTTTCCCTAATCCTTCTTTTGTTGTTAATGAATTTATAGAAACAGGTTTTATTATCCTTAACATCTGCAGCTAGGATGAGCTCTAGCTGCGCTTTGGCTCTCCTAATTTTCTCCCTGCAGAGCTTCACTGCATCTTTATAGTCTTCATGAGAGGTCATAGACTCTCCTTTTGGTTTTGAGGTCCAGCCAAAGGTCCCTATTTAGCCAGGCCGGTCTCCTTCCCCGCCTGCTTGTTTTTCAGCACACAGGGACAGCCTGCTCCTGTGCTTTTAAGACTTCTCTCTTGAAGTATGTCCAGCCTTCCTGGGCTCCTATATCCTTCAGGGCAGCTTCCCAAGGGACTTTGTCAATCAGTCTCCTGAACAGGTCAAAGTCTGCACTCTGGAAGTTGAAGGTGGCAGTTTTACTAACTCCTCTCCTTGTTTCTCCAAGGATTGAAAATAATACCCTTTCTATCTGTAGTGATTTTTATTTTTTTTTACACCTCCCCCCCCTTCTTCTTTTCAGTTAAACTGGTCCCCCTTTCTTTATATCTTCTTGTGTGTCAAGTTTTCCACAACCTTTCTTTTTTGTACTTTTTTAAAGGGCATTCAAATTCTCCTTTTTTTTTTTTTTTTTTTTTTTTTTTTACCCCTACTACGCTACCAGACACTAGATGTAGTATGCAGCAGTACTGAGAAAAGAGGAAAAACTGCTTCTCGTGCCTCGTGCAGGGATGGTCACAGCTCCATAGTGCCAGAGGCAAAGGCAACCAACCGTAGGGGACACCCCCATGTAAAATTTCACCTCGGTGGAAGAGCAAGAATGTGCAGCCCAGTGGTGTCAGCTGGACATAGCACTGGTGTCTCTTGGCTGTAAGTGCATCATAGTTGTAGAGGACTCTGTACAGATGAAAGGACTAGACTCCAGAGAAGCTTACAGGCTTTTCTATCAGTCCTGCAAAATAATCCTTGGCAAGATTAATTAGCTCTGCATTTCTGCCAGGGCTAGACTGTCTCCACTGCTTGTATAAACTATCTTGAGGCCAGCTGAACTCTCTGCTGTGTCACCTACTGCAATGCCACGTACAAAGCAGACAGACAGCAAGCCAGTCTCTTAATTCTTTTTGCAGAACTCATTCCATGTCAGGGCAGGGGTGCCTTCCTAGAGCTCTGCCACACCTGAAGGCTTTTGCTGAGAAGAGCTTTTGATTCCCAGTAGTGCCCCAAGCCTAACGCGCTCGCTTTACACAACAGTTGCCCATCTTTTTTCAAGTATCATTATCTTCAAACTCATCTGTGTTTTTTTGGTGATCCTTTCACTCTGAGGGTGGTGAGATGCTGGAACAGGTTGTCCAGGGAGGTTGTGGATGCTCCATTATTGGATGTGTTCAAGACCAAGTTGGATGGGGCCTTGAGCAACCTGGTCTAGTGGGAAGTGTCCCTGCCTATGGCAGGGCAGGTGGAACTAGATGATCTTGAAGGTCCATTCCAACCCAAACCATTCTATCATTCTATAATTCACTTCCACCTTCTTTTCATATGAGAGGATTTAATTCTTCTAGGGCTGGAGGACAAGGCACAATTGGCTTTTGCTGGAAGTATTTATATAGTATTTTTATGTTAATCAGGAAAATCACAACTGCCTTCCATTGCTTGCAACAACTTAGGTGATGAGCTGTTCCCTGGCGAGGATAAATGCTCTGAGCTTCCTAAGGACTTGTGACCCCTTGTCTGAGAATATCTCAACTTGATTTTGGGCTTTAAAGTAGATGAAAAATTGACAGTTTAGGATCCTGGATTTGACTGGTGCAGGACTTGCTGGTAAGTTTAACTGAAAGTCAGATGTGTGCTTGCATTTATCTGAGAGGTACAAAGCAGGATGTCCCTGAAGTACTCTGCTGGCATTCGTTGTGCATCAATATTAGCAAAAGACAGCATAAAGCTTTACTCTCTTCTTGAAATACTGGAAGTAGCAAGGGCAAGAAATCATCTGAAGGGAACTGTCCAGGATATTTTAAAGAGTTTGCACTGGTTGCATGGATCTGCCTCCAGATACAAGGTGAAACATCACCTAGATCTGTCTAGTGTCTCTTTCTGTCTTTCTCAAACCTATACTGGGCAGGAAAAATTGTTTGCTCAGTGCTTTCTGCCTCTTCACTGCACAGCTCTAGTGTGATTTTGGCTGCCTGCTTTAATTGTTGTTTAATGAAAAAGCTGTAAAAAAACCTGTGGAACAACCAATAAATCAGTAATATATACAGAAAAATGAAAAAGCCTGTGCATTCCCAAAGTGACATGAAAATAACAGAGGATGTGATCTTCGGAGATCTTCTGACCTTTTCTTTCCCAAAAGCTCTGAGGAAGCTCCTGTTTTTCCACCTGGCTGTTGTCGGAATTGATGATTTGTGTCTCACCATCCACCCAGCCGTGAGCTGCTTTTGAATCCAGTCCAGCCCAGCTCCTCTGCTAGGCAGACTGGTGTGGGTAGTGCTGACTGTACACTTTATCTAGCATTGCCAGTAAACTGCTGTCCTAGGTTGAGGCCAGGAATACTTTTATTCTTAAGTTTTTAAGGAACAAGTCAAGGCTACAGCTGAGCTGAGGACAGAAACATGCTGTGAGCTGATTTAATTAGCACTGCTCTGATCACAGAAATACGGATTGATTTGTGTGTGGCTGTGTAAGTATTACAGAGTTACAGGACAGAAGGAGAGGTGTTCATGATACCTCTTCTTTAACCTAATCCTTCAGATTGGCGTTTTGGGTATTAGGTCCTGGTTTCTGTGCCCACCACCAGTGTTGGTGTGGGGTCTGTGTTCTACAGCAACCTTCCCTGCTGTGCCTGCCGGCTCTCCTGCCCGTGGGCTGAGGAACGTGCTCTGGGCACTCTGTAGAGCACCCTGGACCGTGCTGCCCTCGACTTGGTTGACATCTTGAAAGTGCTAATACGATGCAGGTTCCCATTTTTATCAAAAGTAGGTTCATTTGTCGCAGGACTCCAGATAAATGAGGAGAGGCTGTTGGTGAGAAGCCAGGCTGCCTGCTCTGTGCCTTCAAGGGGCTTTTTGGCTCCCTGTTTCTGACCAGGGAGTGCCTGAACTGTTGTGGGAGATCTGGTTTCTAGATTACTCCTGCAGACAAGATGACTGGATTAGCTGTGTTGACTTGTTTATACCTGCAAAACGATGAAAGGTGCAAGGTTGCCTTCTGTTTGGCTCTTTGGCAAAAGCAATTCTGAACAAAGAGTTCACGATGCCTTTTGCTAAGCGATTAAATCTGTTTTTCTCCCTTAGTGCTGCTCCTCTTCCTCTGCCTTTCCCGTTGCTCCCCCTACCTTGTCGTTCGATGAAGAGCGATGCTGGATCATCGAGTGGGATAAATTTATGACAGTTCAAAGCACAGTTTAGGTGCTCTGACCATATGGTTGCCACTGGTGAATTAAAGTCAGGCAATAGTGACCTTGTGCTGGATGAACATCTGGCATGCCATGTGTTATCCCAGCCTGCTCTGTCCAGCCATTGATGCTTTCACACTTGGATCTCTGAATGCCAGCCCAGCTCATGAATATCTGTGCTGAGTCCACATGTTAATTATAATGCCAAGGGATGATTGTACAAGACCATGGAGTAGATGGGTTGCAAGTGTCACCTGAAAGCAGCCAAACCCATGTTCTCTTTACTCTCATTCCAGCCAGTTCAAGACTGGGAAGGTGATGGCTGTGCACACAGCTCCAAGGTCATATTGGCTGTTAGGAAAGCTGTACAAGTGTGACACTGCCAAGGGATGAGCAGATAACCTTCTGCTCACTCTCCAGGCATTGCCCCTCATCGAGGGGAGTCCTGTGGGCTCTGCAGAGCTCCCAGCTGCCTTGGGAAGGTGCAGGGCCTGCTGATGACAGCAGAGTTGCTGCATGTGCCACTGTTTCCCCTTGGCAAGCCTACCCATGCTGTGCTGCCCTGACCTGGAGTGCTCTTCGTGCCTGAGCTGACCGGTAACCCGGAATGTCTCTGCTGCAGCAGCTTCTGGGTGCCAGTGGGGACATGTGCTTTTGGCTCTCTGGAGGGGACTGAGAGGGGACATACTGGTTCCCCCTCCTCTGCCCACTAAAGGAACTGGAAGGCCCATTTCTGGTGGATGCTTTGGCCATTTTTTGGAGTAGCTCATTGTGTGTGTTGGGATAGCTTGTGTGTTTTTGATTTCCTCTGTAGAGAAGAAGAAATCCATCTTTATCCTTTAGTTCACTTTTATTCTTCTCTGCTCATCATCACCTGCTGCTCATTCCATCTTTTGCAAGCTGTGGGTGGCCAAGCTGGGACAAACCACAAGCCCTGTAGTGCTTTCCCTTCTCCCTCTCCTCTGTGCCCTTGTAAGAGCCCTGGAGAGGATGGATGGTTACGTGAGCACACAGCAGTGACTGGGAACAGCTGTTCAAGCCATAGAATAAGCAGTAGTAGTCATTCTTACAAAGCTGCTGAGGGTTTGGGAGAACGGGAGTGATAGATGAGGACCCTGTTCAGGTGGTGGCCTGCTTTAGGGGGTCCTGCTACCCGGTGTTGCTGTCCCAGGCAGAGCAGCCCCGGCAGCAGCGGACAGGGCTGGCAGCGTTCCTTCTCGGGGCAGCTCTCCTGGCTCTCTATGCAGACCTGTCAGTGGGAAACAGAACCAGTGTCTGCCCCAGTTGCCTGCCAGCACTGCCAAGGGCAGAAGCGGCACAGATGCTGCTGGTCGAGGGCATCTGCTTTGGAAGGGCACAGAGATCATGTGCGGGGAGTCAGCATCCACTGAGCCTGTCTGGAAGGCTTGGCTGGGGGAAATGAGGTTAGCAGAAGTTTCTACAGCATGCCTACCAAGTGTTGGCTCAAGTTGGCCCAGGATGCTGGAAACCACTTTTTAGCCTGGGCACTTCTCCATCTACACCCAATCTGTGCAGCAACCAGCCATGCTAAAGAGTAGGGATGTTACTCTCCCTGGGCCTGTCTTAGAGAAGGCAAAGCAACATATGGAAGCTGATGGCTGAACCTGACTGCAAAAGGTATCTACAGAGAGAGAGGAAAGGCAAGGCCCACAGCTTTAAAGATAAAGGGTGCGTAGGTGCCATTTCCTCAGCAGCTGAAGCTGCTGCAGTATCAGATCTATCTGTTGTTTCAGTCTTTAACAGCACTTCTGCTAAGGGGGCAGTGGGGAAAAAACTTTTGCTCCATAATAAACTTTCAGGGGAGATGAGATTTGAGATCAGAATGTGATATTTCTGGTCTAGTTCTATTTTCTTAGGAAATACTGTTGTGTTTTGTTTCTTTCAGATTTCTTCTTTTTAGTCCCCGACTTTTCTGCTTTGAATTCTAATGGCAGTGCATTCCTCATATATCCTTGGGGTTTTTATTTTTTAATTTTCATCACTCTCTCTTCTTTCCTGCCTGTTGTTTTATTTATATCCCCTCTCCTATATTTTGTCCCCTCCTTCTTCTCTCAGAAGTTAAGCACTGAAATTTTTCACTGCTGAACCCAAGCATTATTTCTGCTACAGTGCCTTTTTTTTTGTTGTTGTTGGGTTTTTTTTTAATACCCTGGTAGTTGCTTAGTCCCAGATTTCTAGACATCTGTCTCATTTGCAGTACCTAAATTTGATGCTCTTTAGACTCAGCTTCCTTACGTAGAAAGTTTTCTGCAGGCAGAAACCCATGGGAAGTATGGGCACTTAGCACTTATGAAAATTGAGTACTCATGTCTCAAGGTGGACAAACAGAAACTGAAGTGCTTTTAAGTCTGGAGAATTCTTTTTTTTAAATGTTTCCTCCCTCCCTAGCTATCTTTTTTATGATTTGCAAGACTGGGGGGATTCTGCTATGGAAGGTAGCTGTGAACATAGTGAATAGGTGGTCGTTTTTTGTACTCTTTGCAATTCAGAATGACAACCCACATCATAAAAACTCGGGGCGTGTGTGCTTGATATTAAACAAATTTGATGGCTCTGAGATTGCTTATTTCTTCCAGCGATGCGAGGCTGAATTGAACCAAAGCGGTTTGCAGCCCGGCGTGTTTCAGCTCAAGGCTGCTAATGACGCATCCTAGAAACACAGAGCATCAGCAACTCCTTTGTACTTTGCTAATATTTTTCCTGCAGTAACATGAGAGCAATTACAGCTTGGAAGGATGGGAGCTGGAAGGCTGGAGGAGATGAAAAAAAATCAAAGAGGAAAACAGAATTTCGTGAAGTGAAGGCAGGGGGAGTGTGTGTGTATGTGGGTGGGTGAGGGAGCAAGCATCTGTAAATAGTTGGCACTGACAGCTGCTTTTGAAATCTATAGGAGTTTGGAAAGAGAGGGGTAGAGCAGCTGCACGTGTGTGTGTTGTATGGGAAGAGGAGGAGAGAGATGTCCAGCTTCTGAGAGAAGCAGCAACACAGCAGAGCTAGGCAGGAATCCATGGAACGGGTGAGAGAAAGCGGAGCACAGACAGGGTGAAGTTGGGGAGGAGAGATTAATTGAAAGAATTTTCCAGGAATAAGTATAAAATACAGTGCAGCTGATGTAACATTCACTGTCTTGCTAGTGACTGCCAGCGTGGGGAAAGTTGCTGTTACTGCCTGCCTGCCGTTGCCATTCCAACCTGTCCTCTCTCCCCATATTTTATCTTTTGATTTATAGTAATAAGAAATTGGCCTTCCTAAGAGCAGGTCATGGGACTTGGCTGAGGGATTAAAGCCGAGTCTCTGACCCCTGAGCACATTGTAATGTTTGTGAGTCATTGACTCATCCTCTGTATTGGCAGGTTGATGGATTCCTAACTAGGCTGTTGGTGGCATCTGAGTGTTGCTGCCTGCGATGTGCCTTTTGTGTTTAAACTCTGACTTGAAGAAACAAGTTCATTTCAGGCTCTTTGTGTTTCTCTCCTCCTCCTTTTCTCAGCTTTTACTACTTTAAATGTAGACTTCTTTTTGACAGATCATCTCCATGGTAACTAACAGGACTGGGCTGCCTACAGAAATTGTAGTAATAAAGTGGTTGGTTTTTACACATGATGAAAAGATGATGAAGCACAATGATAGGTGATAAAGACACAGGTAATTGCTCTAGAATAATATTGCTGCCAAGAAGATGACTGAACTCCCACACAGAAGATGAACAGATGGTGTATTTATTGAAATTCATAGGCCGCAAGAAGAAAAATGTAATTGATGGCTGTGTAGGTTTTGTTTCAGTTTACTATATGCTGAGCAGAGCCAGGAGAGCCGTGTGCCAGCAGATGGAGCCCGTATGCAGAGCCACCGCATCTTCTCACTGGAGAGCTGGCTTTTCGCTGGAGATCAGAATTCCAACCGGAGCCATCAAAGCAGCAGAGCTGCTAATTGCTCTGATGCATTTCACTGGTTTAGATCTGTCACATAGCTCTGCTTTATTTTAGAAAGGGTGTAACACTTTTGTAAGAACGGTGGTGGTAAAGTGTACTAGCACACTGGGAACGTCGGAGTGGAAACTGGAAAAGCAAATACTTGCAAAACTTGTGTTCACTAAAGGTCTTCCAAGAGCCGGTGCGTGTTTGTGTTAGTAAATGGCAGCTGTGGGTTGTGTGCTGACCTTGTTGCTGGAGACTCTCTTCTGGTAGGGCAGTCTGTTGTGCAGAATCCATGGGAAGGCAAAGGCAGGGTGTTGTCCTCTGGTTGCTCTCTCTGCACTTCCAAGTGTAAGATAAAAGTGGTCAGCGTGATGTTGTGAAAATGTTGCCTGCCTGTGTATGGCAGTGCTACGGGTCTGGTTTGAAGGTGTGGTGAAGTGCTTGGCATCCCCTGCCACAGGCCTTGGTGCCTTCGGGTTCCCCAAGAGATTACTTCAGAGGTGCCAGAAGAACAGAAATGCCTGTGGGAACCATTGTCTGAAAGATCTTTCTCCGAGAGGTGCAAATAACCCTACTTACAACAAGGAGTGCCAGCTCTGGAGCGTAAAGATTTTTTCCCCATGTGTAACAAATGCTAGCTGCTGGGAGAAATGCTGTTGGGAGGAACTGGTTGAGCTAAAGTGCTGGTGGCAGACTGCTGCCTTCCCTGTGGCTTCGCTGTTCTCAGCAGCTTTAGCACCCCTGTTGTGCCTCTGCTAACTCCCATAGCATCATGATTTATTGGTGATAATATCTGGGTGCTGTTTAGTACACCATACAGTTCTCTCTTCCTCTCCAGTCTGGTGCTACTTTATTGATTGTATAACTCATTTTCTCATCAAGTTCGGTAAGGAAACCACTTCCCACTTGGGTTTCGATCCAGCTGCACCTACTCACATATTGACTACGTTTGTAGGACTTGCATGCAAGGGGCTTTGAGAAGGCGTATAAATAAAAGAAGAAGCAAGCTCCTTGTCTTACAGTGGTAGTGTAAATGAAAATAAATATGTCGTTAGTACAGAAGAGATTCTCCAGGACACTTTGCTCTAAGGAAAAAAACTAAAAGTTGCGGGTTCATCGCTTGACAGTGTTTGTGTCAAATTCACTCTTCTTTCTATTTCTTCCCTCCAGATTGGCAAGGCCCCCACATCTTCTGTGGCACCTGAAAAATCTCATTTGCATGCAAATTGCTCCTGTTTATGTTAAAACATTGCTGTCATTCTTTTTTTTCAAACTTCTTTCCTTTTGCCTGCAGAAAAGGGGGAATAAAAAAAGTTACTTAAGTCATGCACCTTCTCCATACAAGATTAAACAGAATTGCACTGGAAGTGGAAAGATGTGCTTTTTTGAGACCTGTCAGCCAGCCAACAAACGGGGCGTTAAGTTAGAGGTGCCAGAGAGATGTACTATGTTAATAAAAGAGAAAAGGGAGGGAGGGAAGAGCATCAGTCTGAGCACTGGAAGGAGACTGGCCTACCGTCTGTATCTCAGTGGTTACTGAAGTGCATGAGCTGTGGTTGGAGTCATACTAACCCAGCTTGCTGACTGTCATTGTGGTGACTGGTTCCTAATGAGCCTCCTGATTCCCTTTCAGTGCCAGCCCTTCCTGTTGGTAGATCCAGGCACCCGAGAGGCCTTGCAGACCCCACCAGAGGAGCTAGGACCTAGGCAGCCTGATGGGGTTCTCTGGAGATGATGATACGGGGCATCCTTCAAAGGATAAGCCTTGCTTGAGGTAAAGAGCTGGATGTGTTAGCTCGAGCACAGATTTGTAAGGTGCCTGGTGGCCTGGGTGCTGCCAGCTTCTCTCTCTCTGCCAGGCTGGCTTTGTTTGCTGCCCAGCTGCTGGCCTCTCGTCTTTCCCTCACCCTCATCCCTGCCCTGCTCTTCACCACTAATTGAGTGTTTCAGGCAAAGCACCTGGTCAAAACATTTTTATTCAAAACTTATCTTCCTGGCAGCCGAGCTTGGAAGCATCAAAGAAAATGATAAATAAAAAGATACTGTCATTTTTCTGGGATAAATTCTCATTTTCAAAGTTGGAAGCTGAACTGTTGCCACCCAGTTGGGGAGACCTTTCTGGTTGCTTTTTTTCCTTTTCTACTTTACCTTCTCTCCTTTTTTCTTAAAAAATCTTCCATAGAATTGTTAAGGTTGGAAAGGACCTTAAAGATCATCCAGTTCCAGCCCCCTGCCATGAGCAGGGACACCTCCCACTAGAGCAGGTTGCTCAGAGCCCCACCTAGCCTAGTCTTGAAAACTTCTATGTATCTAAAACTTCTTCTATCTCCATTCCTTCTCCCATCTCTTTTTTTCCCTACTTGGCTATGTAAAAACTACCAGAAAGGTCAAGGGAATCTATGCTGATGTGAAGACTTTCTTTCCATATTGATGTTTTTACATTCAAAAAATAACTGGACATTTTTCTATCTTCCCTCTGAAAGTAAGGGTTGTTATTGGACTGGCTTCTGCCTCAGATGGGCCGAGGCCTTTTTGGTTTCCTTGCCCATCAGGGTCGGTGACAGCTGGTGGGGCAGAGCTGGGCTGGTGCTCTGTGCACTGGTTCCCGGACCTCTCCAGTAGGCAGCAGAGCCTGTCTGTGGAACTATCTGTGTCTCCTGAGTATCCCACTGACGGCATGCACATGACTGAGGCTGGAAGAAGGATGCTGGTTTGCCATGGCTGGGATGATGTTGTCTGGCCAAGAGAACTACTGCTTGTAAGTATTTATCCTTGGGGCAGGGAAGGCTCCAGGCTGGAGGAGGTCATGGCCTGGTGAAGGATTCACTGCCAGAGTGGTGACCCTTCCTGTCCTGCTTGGCATGAATTGAGAGCACCTTAGTAAAACGAGCATGAACAAAGATAATGCCTCGCCCGAGTGCAGGGGGGAGCTGGGATTATGCAATATCTGTGATACATCTGTACAGTTGAGTTGCAGGACCAGGGAACTGGTATTGACTGGTGTCAGTTGGGCCGGCATGGTAGGCTGTTAGTTGCCAGGTGATTAGCAGTGTGAACTAGTTTTCAGATACCATTTCTGCTGGGACTGCTGCCCCTGAGCTTAAAGCAAATGATCAGAAAGGTTTATTTGACAGGTAAAGCTACTGGAGCAGGTTATTTGTTTGATCTACTAAATGAAAGCTGCAAACCAAGCAGTTAATATTTCATCTTTTGTTAACAGCTTGCAATCTTCTGGGTTCAGATTATTTTTAAATGTAAAAATAATTTTAAAAGTTAAACAAACAAAAAATCCAACAGTCTGTGGTGCACTGCCAGAAGAAGAGTTGTGCTGTGTCAAAGCAGAGATCCCTGATGCTGACTGGTAACAACTGCATGGGGAGAATTTAAGAACAGAATTTGTCTATGTGTTCCCAGCTTCAGACAATCAATGGTTTGGTGACTTTGTAACCCAGAGTTTTCAGCATGGCTTTTATGTTTGTTACCCATGATGAACCCATATTCAATTTTTCTGTTTGCTTTTTGAACCCTGTTTGCTTCTAACCCCTGCAATGTCCAGCAGCAGTGAGTTTCATGATCTTCTGTTGCATTAAACGTTATCTTGTAAAGAGTTGTGTTTTGTACCTGATAACTACTTACTTTGTATCGTGCCCTCTAGTTGTTTTCTAGAAAGGAGTAGTTCCATACCACTTACCATTTTATTACCCCTCCATCCTTGCCCTGATCCCGTAATTACCTCTTTCTCTCTCTGAAAAAGTTACGTTTTTTGCTTGATTAGAAGCTATCTTAGACCCCTTCTCCAAGCAGCCTGTCTCAGTGTGGTTCTCTTATAACCTTTTCAAGACTTCTGCACGGTAGTGAAGAAAGGGGCAGCAGTATGGATTTGTAGTGGCAATACTGGTTTTGTGGTCTTGCTAGTTTTCACAATCTTTCTTTATTTGCGCTGTTACTGAACACTGACCTATTTTCAAAGAACTGTTTGGACAGTCACCAAGTTCCCTTTTCTGAGTGAAAACAGCTGAATTATGTCCTTCAGCTTCTCTGTAGGTAACACTCATGTGAAATTTGGCTTTCCTATTCTAGGCTTATCATCATGAGTGCTCCTTGTACACCTCCATCATCTCTGGCCCCACCAGCTCTCGGGAAGATGTCCTATTTCTGCAACACTTGAAAAAGAGCTGTAATTAAATTTTTATGCTGTTAGGAAGTTGCTTAGGACAGGTTGGTTTTTTTTTTGGTTTGCCCTCCTATGATTCTGCATTTAGCTTGCCAAAAGTTCACAATTTATTTTTTTTACCTTTTCCTCCTCTGAACATGATATTCACATTATGAGAGAGATTCTTTCTTCCCTTTTTGTCTCTACTGCCAGTAATTGCCTTAATCTGTGGTTCAACCCCAAACAACAAATTGATTTTTATTTTTTTTTTGGTCCTTTTAAAGTATTTTGAATTGACGATATAAGTATCCTGATGTTTTCCTCCAGTATGTGTACATGGTCTCCTGGAAGTATTTCTACCTTTCTGGCTACTTCTTTTTACTGCTACACTGATTTGGATGCATTTCTCCTTTTCCAAATCCAAGCTTATTGCTTAGATTTCTGTGGGCTTCTTTCCTCCTATAGGCTTTTGAAGAACAGCCATCCATGTGTGTTGCTGGGGACTAGCTGCTTTTCTATTACAGGTTTTTAACCAGTTATTTATAGTGTCTAAAAATAGTGTTTTCATCACCCTGTCAAGATAGTTTCTCAGTCTGTGGGGGCTAACTGTAGTTTCAAGTCATTCCTGTTTTCTGTCTACGTACTCAATCTCCTGGAGCCTTGTGGCCAGTGTCACAGTCTGATTGGTTTTAAATGAATCTTAATCCATGCTGCTTTAACATGTCACACCATTTTCCTACTGGCCTTGCTTACTCTGATGGTCTCCTGCTTCATATTCAAGGAGTCACAGCTTCCCACTGTTTTGTCTTTCCTTGAGCCTTACCTTGCTGTGTCCCTCTTCTGTGAGTCCCTCCTCTCCCACAGCAGCATGGGACTTGCCTGCTGGGAGGTGGGACCATGGTGGATGCAGCCTGTGTCTCTGCACTCCTTGGCAGCACTTTTTGTCTCTGAAGATGAGGAATTGCCTGACCTTGTGAGCTGCTTACTGGATGAGTGACAGATGCTCTCTATCAACCCCTTTCCCTTTCTCAAAGGGGAAGACAAAGGGAATCAGGGAGAGAGACTTAGAGATTGGAAAAGAAAACTTAAACAGCTTTAATGAAAATAATAATGATAAAATTAAATATATAAAATACAAAACCAGTATCAAGCACAACCCCCCTGATGGCACTTAGTTACTGTTGCTACTGATGCAGTAGAGCAGGCACTGGGGAAGTCCCAGACTGGACCTGGCAGCAGGTGGGAACCAGATTCAGGATCTGAATTCTGGAACTGGATTCAGAACACATGGTCAGGGTTGAAGGCAGAACCAACAGAGTCCTCTTTGGATGCCGGCCATTGAAGAAGAGGCTTAATCCTTCTGGTCCCTCAGTTTCTATGGAATATGATGTAGATGGAATGGAACCCCTCACTGGTCAGTTTAGGGTCACCTGTCCTGTCCGCTCCTCCCTGCAGGTGTCACCTCTTGCTTACAGCACCCCAACATGGCACACAAGGTTTAACAGTACCCCTGGTCTCTACAGAAGCAAGTATAAGCAAAAGCTTTTCTGCACAAACCAGTTCTTGGTAGTGACTCTAAACACTGAGTGTTATCACTGCGTGAGGCAGACTGTGAACTTCAGAAAGTTGGGTTATTTAGAGACTGAGCTGGAAAGTAACATCACTGAATAAACAGAATTAGTTCTGTTCCAGCTCAAACCAGGACAGGGGATCATCAGATATACAGACCTATGTGAGTAGTAATGGGGAGGTGGGCAGTGACTGCTTGTTCACTGTTTCTGTAAGGCTGGGAGTTGTCAAGGGGAAGCTGGCTCAGGAGGACCAGAAGGAGCCAGACCTTCATGCAGTGGGTGATAGATTTGCAGAGATCTCTGCTGAAGGGTGTGTTGGGTGCAAAAAGTGTACCTGGGTTCAATGTAAGGCTTGTTAAATACCTGGAAGAAAACAGGCCATGTCAGGCTCAAAAAATCCTTAGAAATGAACATGGTTGGAGGTGGGAAGGCTGTTCAGGAGAAGGGACATGGGGGCGTCCTGCTCTTGCTCTTTCCTCAGCATCTGCTCTTGGCTGTGGTGGTGTGAGAACATGCTGCCCAGGGGAGAGGGGCCTTGCAGGGAAGAAAGGCTACTGGTACTTTCTCATCTTGTGCTGAAGCTTTTACTGTAGGTTTTGATTTACATCTCTGATCTCCACCAGACCTTCACCTAATTGAGTAGATTGACCCTGGCTCTTACACGGCAGGCAATTAATCAAAGGCTGGCTCGTCAGCTCTCTCAATGGCTGGCACCTTGCAGAAGGGCTGGGAATCACTTATGTGCTACATCCACAAACCAGTTTTGTGCTCTGAGATTTATTGCCAGTTAATTCTATTGAATTCTGTGGATTTACTGTAAGCTTTAATTATTATAAGCTCTGAAACGTAATAAAAATTACTTATCTACTAGAAGTGGGAATTTAATAACTAAGTTCTGCAGATGCTTTAACTAATTACACTCAGTAGTTCCACCATACTATTAAAATTTAGCAGAAATCTGTCATCTCTTCCTGAAATGAAATACCTTGAAAACTATCTGGCTGAGCAATAGAGTCTAAACTTATTCTTTAGGGCTTAAAAGGAGTTTTATTCAAAGGTCTTAATTTTCACCTAGATAGCTTCCTGACCTGACATTTTACACTGCTGAAATCTAGAACTTGACTTCTGAGCTCAGGTTCTCATTTACCCAGCTGCTGTATTTAATAATCACTCAGTGAGTTTTAAATTGAAGAGGCACGGTGAAATAAGATAAAATTAAACAAAGCAGAAGAAATGTGTGCAAACAGTCTTCCTGCACAGCCAAATTCCTTTACGTTAGGGTGCTCTGTGCCAGGGCTGGTGCGAGGGGCAGCGAAAGGATCTGGCTGGAGCCTGTGGCCCTGTCCCGAAGGGAGCGAGCCAATGCTGACATTATCCTCAAGAATGACATGAGAGGTGATTTGTGGGGTTTTTGGTGGGTTTTTTTTTTCCAGCCAGGCCTATGTCCAAGCTCCTGGGTGTTCCTCTTAACACCCTTCTGACTTCATTTTTCTGCAGGAAGGAGGTAAGTGGACTGTACTTTGCTTATTTAGTGGGAGGTGTCCCTGCCATTGGCAGGGGGGTTGGAACTAGATGATCTTTAAGGTCTCTTCCAACCCTGACAGTTCTATGATTCTATGGTGACTTGCTGTGATGCTCCAGAAAATCACATCTATTCCCTTTCTGGTAACAAATGTTCAAAACTCTGATTTACCTGCATTCATACACTTAATTAAATAAACTAAATTACCATGGGCAATTACATAGGCTATCTCTTAATGTACCACAACTGGTTTTTGGTTCATCTTCTCATCACCCTGAACACTGGAGTTCTCCTCTGGCTTTTCCATTGCTTCCCACAGCTGATAGACAACTGGATCCCAGACACACTCACTTCTGCTCTGTAGTTTATGGTCCTTGCTGCCTGTATTGTAGAAGCTGTCTGCTTCACTTGGCTTTCTCTTAATGACCTTTGTCTCCTTTTTGTCACTTCTATGATTTAAAGCATGTTGCTTATCATTGAAAGTGCAATCTTTTTTTTTTCCTTCTAGTTAAATCCCAGGCTGGACAGCCTTTGCAACTGTGTCTTTACTGATGGCAAATCCTTCCTGTATGTTTTGATGGCACTGTTAGTCTCGTGGCTTTCTTTTCACTGTTTGATTTTCTTTTAATTACTAATAGATAACTATATTGCATTCAAGTGGAGGTGTGCAGACTCTGGAAGCATAGTCGATTTGTTTAAATTGTGGATTCCCTGCACATTCTGAGGCATGGGAATTTCCCAGACATTTGAGTTTCTCTTCAGAGTTACTGAAAGTTTTTGAGGAGCATTGTTTTGATATCTGTTGTTAAAGTATTCATTTTTTTCGCTGTTCTTGTCTGCATTCAGGCAAATTTTATTTCAGAGCATGACTGGAGCTGGGCTGGGTTGGCAGCACAGCTTTGGCATCCTCCTTTCTCCTGCTTGTGGCAGTGCACTCCAGGCAGATCCCTGGCTGTCATTCACATGTGCTGGGCATGGACAGATGACAGTGCTTGTTCATGTCAAGTATTGTGAAGGTTTTGTGATAACATTCCTGGTGTTTTGGACTCCTTATTGACTGCCTGCATTTGCTCATGAATGTCCAAATGATTTTTACAGTGTATCACGAGCAGCTGGTCTCTTTCCTTTGGTCTGATACTGCTGTTTGTCAGTGTCACTGGGATTAGATTGTAGTGTTTGTACATGGCAAGTGTTTGAATTAGCTAAAGCCACTCTGGTGACATCTTCCTCTTATTTGGCAGCATTCTCAAACAGTGCATGTGTTGCTGTTTGCTGGGGTTTTGTTTTTTGGGTTTTTTTGTAGGTTTTTTTTGGTTGATTGGTTGGTTTTTTTGGTGTGTGGTTTTGTTTCTTTGGTTTGTTTGGTTGGTTTGATTTTGGCTGCTTTTTCTTTTCTTTTTTTTTTTTTTTTTCCTTCCTGCAGTGTTTGATTCTGTCTCCCTCATCCCTGTCAAGATAGCTGTTAGGGTGTGCATTTTCCTCTGCCTCTCCTGTCACTTTTCATGGTAGAGTGGTTGCTATTGCTTGTCTTCCAGGTCTGGTTTTCTTGTCTGTCCAGCTTAGCCTATGTGCTTGCTGACTTGATATTTGTGGTCTTCTTTTGGTTCCTTCCCTGGAGACAGTTGTTGCCTGCAGATCTCTGCTTGCGTTTTGGAGATTTACATCTGCTCTTCTCCATACTCTTACTTGCAAACCAGACTCATGAAACCCACAAGCTCTCTATTTACTTTGACATTTCCAAAGTATTCAGTGGACGTGGTTGCAAGGTGAAGAACAGTGATCATCTGTTTCTAGATTTCTGATCAAAACCTGCCATTTCAGAGGGAATTCCAGCCTGCCTTCATCTCATCTGCAATTGTAATGGTTTTGGTTGTATTTCTGGCAACATTCTCTTTCAGTGCTGGAAAATCTTTTTTTTTTTTTAAAAAATCCACCCACCTTTAATTACAACAAGAAAATCCTTGCCGTTGATTTTAAGGTCTCTAAATAGACTCAAACTACCCTTGTGTACATAGATGTTTCTTTTGGAAATCCACCTCTTGTGGAGTTTGAACTGGCCTGTCTGCTTGCTTTGCTTCTGGGGTTGATCTGCCTGACAGATTATCTTTGCTGAGCATCCCACTAGAGCGAGTGCTGCTCCAAGCTTTCCTTCCTTACACCTGCTCCATGGCAGTGGAAGAAATGTGGGTTCCAAAAAAGACCAGAGATCCTGGGATCCCCATGAAACTTCTGCAAATTTCTGTGACATTTCTGAATACTATTAAACTGCTGGGTAACTTTTTCACTGGAATAAGCAAGCCTTGGAGTCCAAGCTTGGGGCAGAGGTCAGGACTGGATCTGAAAACCCATCTGTGAAGTGTGTGGGTACCCAGGACAGTGGTGAGCCAGGCCATGGAGCAGCACATACTGATAGAGCCACAGGCAAACTGATCAAATTACTGCTGACACCATAATCTAAATAGGCACAATTTCTCTCTTTGCACACTTTGGCAAGCCAAGTTAGAGTTCTCTGCTACGGGCTTAGTGGGCACGTGGATTTTGTTGATATTTTGGACTAAAGGTGAAGCTGACCTTTTTGTTTGAGGGTAATGGCTTAGGGTTTCACTTCAGTTAGTTTTCAGGTGTGGTTTCAGGTGAACAAGGCCGTGCATTTGGCCTGTGCAACTTCCTAGACATTTTTGTGAGGAAATGCCATGGAGTCCAGACACGTGTTTACTTGAAATGCCGCTTCTGCTACGACAGTTTCCTCCTCTTGAGATGACCTTGTCATCTATACCTGTTGGCAAACAGCAGATGAATATGACTTAGGCAGAAATGTGTTGTGTAAGTATTTCTGACTTCACGCTTACCTAGCCCAGGTGTTTTCCTTCCAGCGTAGTCTGCTGCTGTACTCTGCTAGCCCATAGGTGGAGAGTACTGGGCAGACAACTGGGCGAGTTCAGCGAGACGTGCCAGAGATGTTTCACTTGCATATTCACTTATATATTCATACCTTGGTAAGGGGAGTGAGAAGTGCACTGACCTGAAGTTTCCTTCATAAGGTTCTCCAGTTTTGGGGCTCTCAACTCACAGTCCCAACCCTGTTATACCCATTTCTCTCTTTTGTCTTGTATTTGTTTTGAGTAAGGCTTGTGGCAGAGGGGGGAAGAGTAATTTTACTTTAAGCTCAGGAAGTGGGAGATGTTTTTGGTTTTGCAAGTCTAGAGAACATTGAGGAAGGCTTAACGTGATGAACACAAGTGAAAGCTGAGTTGTTGCTGCTTCTGTGCTGTTTCACTGCTACCCTGCTTTTCCTGCATGTAAATGCTTTTGTTCAGCCAAGTTTACCTCTAGCAAATGCTGTGTGCAGTGATAATTGCTTTGCAAAGGAACTAAAATGACAGTAGTGCATGTTAAATACTGGTGGAGTGTCATGGCTGCTGCTCTGTGAAGCAATGAAGTCACCCACACCGATGTTAAATCTCTTTTTCTAGGCATAGCTGGGCCGTGCCGGGGGTTGATCTCTCAGTCGGGCCCGGGGCACTCACTGTTTGGGGCCTGGTGAGGCCTTCACTCTGCAGCGAGGTGTGTGGGGATGCGGCAGCCCAGGGAGGGACGAGGGGCTGTGGTGTGGTGGGGGCAGCCAGCAGCAGGAGCGGGGCTCTCGGGGTGCCTGTGGAGTCCTGGGGTAACCCCTGGCTCCCTCCTCCTTCCAGGCTTTGCAGAGCCTCCTCTCTGCCTTTCCCTCACCCCTTGGTAACAGATCTGGGTCAGTGCAGGTGCCACCCTGTGAGGTGGCTTTGCCAATAGTGAGACAAATTAATTAATTGAAGGGAGAAATTACATTCCCTGTCTGGGAGGAGGTGACTAAAGGGAACGTTCTGGCCTAGTTTTGCTCCAGGTTCGTTATGGGGTGATGTGTTTTATTATTCACATCAGGGCAGGGGGGTCTGAACAGCACTCATCTGGGTTCGGCTCAGTGCAACGGGCTGCTGCCTGTGAGGAGGAACATGGCATGCAAAGGCACTGAGGACTTTGCATGGCTTTAAACTAAAAAGGGAAATTCAGATCAGTGAAGAAGTTCAGCTGGAATACCATCTCCCTCCTATCTCTGGTGTACCTTGAAAAAGAAGAATTAGAAATCAATTTACAAGGGGGTCTCTCAGCAGAGCCTTGGCAAAGGGCTTTCGGTGCAGCTTTCAGGGTGAGCGTGGCCGGCTGGGCACCAGTTTGGCAGCGGGTACCTGAAAGGGATCTTGCTGCTTGGCCAAACTGGAAGCATGTTGTGTTGCTGGGGGAACTGGCCAAGCTGTGGCTCCCAGGTGAAAGGATTCTTGATCTTTAAAATAATGGTGTAAAGGTTTATGTAAAATACATTGTCTGGGTTTTAATAATATCGGCTTGACATTTAGGGAATATTTCTACAGTTTAGCCAGTGGTAGACAAATAATAATAAAAACTGCTACATATGAAAATGTATTTGAATTTCTGCCAATTGGGCTCTAGCTCTTTTTGCACAACAGTTCTGAAAATAAAAGCAAAACAAAACAGAAAAAGGGCAGCATCGAGTTGACAAGGACAAGGGTCTATTCTTTTAATATTATTGTGGCATTATGTCTGGATTACTTTTTCCTCTACAACTTTATAAATGGCAGATCAAGAGTAAAGTTTAGTGTAAGAACTTAAATTGGGAGGGCGAGGAAAGCAGCTGAGTGCATGGGCGTCAGAATGGAAGACTTAAATGGACTCCCAGTTTCCATCCTAAATGCAACAGTGCTGATGAATGCTGGAGAAATTTGAATAAAAGTGAATAAACATCATGGTACCACAGAAAAGATGTTAGGGGCTGCAGTGAACATTATGATGGGAAGGGTTCAAAAGTAAGGGAGTAGCAGAATGATCAATGGGAAGAAGTTTGGAGTAAGCACTTCTCTGGCACAGTGCTACTGCAGCGGCGGTGGCACAGATGGAGGATGGTTTTCCTGGGTGCAGGGTAAGCGGTGTTGAACTTGAGGCTTTCTCCTCTCCTTGGCAACGTGTTTCACAGCCTCCCTTCTGGAGATGCTACTTGGACATTTATTTTCAACCATGCAGCACTGGGACTATGTACAGGGAATAGAGCACCCACAGACCTGTGTGCTGAACTGCCCCGGCCCCTTCCTGGGAGCCCATCTCTGCAAATTGCAGAGGGATTGGTGCTCACTTCTAAATTATGCAGGGAAATTCCCCACTGGCTTAGCAGATGAGGCAAGTCTGCTGGGCGATGGATGAAACTTTCTCAATCCGTTGGCTTCAGTGACTAGTGGGACAGAAGTAGATTCTGTGTTACCCTTGTTGCTCTGCTGCGCCCTTGCATATTTTTAGCAGAGTGCCACGGCTGCTGCCTGCTGCTCTGGGACCTGGCACGGCTGATCAGCAAGATCACTGAGCCATGCCTGATGTTGGCATCATGCAGACAGGGGAGAGGCTGTGAGTCTGGAAACAGCCCTGCTGAAAGACACGTGTCCCCGGCAGCGGCCTTTCACCAGGGCTCTACCCATCCTGAGCCTTTTGCCTGCAGCCATCATCACACAGCCCAGGGAACAAGATGCCCTCTTCAGTTATGAGATCCACGGGGAAACTGGTGAGGCAAGACTCATGTAAGGCAAGGGGCTTCACGTCTGCTCAGTAAGTACTTTTTCCCGCTTTTGAGCTCTTTCTAAGTAGCTTTTATTTTGAAGATGCCAGTTTGGACTGCTCTTCAGGGATCTGCCAGGCAGCAGCTTTTAGAAACAAGATCATCTGAATGTCTTTTTTTGGTGGGGGAAGAGTTGCATTAGGAACACCTGCAGAAAATTGCCTCAGGGAGCAGTTTACCTTAGAGGCAAGATGCTGCTGTGATAGCAGCTTAGAGCCAACTTACAAACTACTGCAGGCAATAGGGCCAGAAGCTCTCTTGGTTGTGAGGAGCCAGGTCTGCAAGCCCCTGCTGACTGGGGCATGTACTCCCCTCCTTCCCCCTGTTTTCTGTCTACCTTCCCCATGTTCTCTCGTGTTTAGAAGCTGGGAATAAAATTTTGCACTAATTAATAAATTGCTGCGGAGAGCTCTGCACCTTTTGCAGGCAGAGATGAAGGGGATGGATTTGCCCTGAATACTGGGGAATAATAACCCTTCTTCTGCTGGGAATCAAACCTACATCCAAAATACACGTTCAAAGTAGCAGTTGTGCAGATAGTGAAAAGAGGATGTGATCTCACAGCAAGAATCACAGAGCCTTCCTTAAAATATATGTTAAGGGTAAAAAAAAAAAAAAGGAAAAAAGCCAAAGCAAACCAGGAGTTTATGTTCATTCTCTGACTTTTTCCCCTTTTTAAAAAATTTCTTTTTTTCTTCTTTTGCAATGAAGTGGGACTTCTGCAGTGTTTTGCAATGAAATGTGTATGATCTCCAAGGTGAAATCTCCAAGCTATTCATGGGTGTGTACGTAGGAGGTATATAACCTGATATATGACCCTATGCATTAGGATCACTGCTGTGCTTACACCTTTTGCTTTAAGAACAGTTTTCACCTCTGTATGTACAAACCTCATCAGCAAGCACAGAGCTGCCAGCTCAGAGAAGAGCTTTGCTCTTCCAACCTGGAGCTCACAGTGATGGAGCAGTGTCCCACCAGAGTGGGCAGAGCCATTCAGGGAGGTGATGACTGGATGAGGTCTCGCAAGCACAAGGGGTAGGCTTCTCCCTGGAGAAGAAACACTTGGGTTTAGACTGAACACCCACTGTGATTCTTAATTTGCTTTTTCACTGCAAATCTGTGGGAATCTAGGATGGAAAAAGTAAATTTCTAATCACAGAATTTTAGGGGTTGGAAGGGACCTTGAAAGATCATCTAGTCCAACCCCCCCCTGCCAGAGCAGGATCATCTAGATCAGGTCACAAAGGAATGCATCCAGGTGGGTTTTGAATGTCTCCAGAGTAGGAGACTCCCCAACCTCCCTGGGCAGCCTTTTCCAGTGTCTGTCACCCTCACCGTGAAAAAGGTTCTCCTTACATTTACATGGAACCTCCTATGTTCCAGCTTGCACTCATTGCCCCTTGTCCTGTCACTGGACATTACTGAGAAGAGCCTGGCTCCATCCTTCTGACGCTTGCCCTTTACATATTTATAAACCTTAATGAGGTCACCCCTCAGTCTCCTCCAAGCTAAAGAGACCCAGCTCCCTCAGCCTTTCCTCATAAGGGAGATGTTGCACTCACTTCATCGTCTTTGTGGCTCTGCACTGGACTTTTTCAAGCAGTTCCCTGTCCTTCTTGAGCTGAGGGACCAGAACTGGACACAATTCAATACATTCTAGTTGTTCTCTTGCATACAGAGCAACTCCACCATCTCACCTTGCTGGCCTGTCTTTCCTAAAGAGGCCATAGCCATCCGTGACCACATTCTAGTCATGTGAGCCGTTCCACCATGTCTCTGTAATTGCCAGTTTCTAAAATGGATCCAAAATATTTATGACCGAAGTGTGATTTTAAGCCTAGAAATAAATTATATCTCTGTACAGGAGAGATAAATCACTTATAATTTCATGATAAATGAATGGCAGATTTTTTGGGGCGTATTTGTTGTCAAGGTAGTTGGTCAAATAAAGACCTAGCCCTCATAAGGTGAGAGCAGTAGGGAAAGCTGCAAGTGAGGCATTAGTTTTTAAACAAACCCTGTTGGAAGTGGCATAGGCTGCTTTATCTCCTGTTTCTCTGGCTAACATTCCTTTGGTGGCTGTCACATGTTTACCAACCAGCAGCCTTCCTTCTTCCTTGGGCCATTAAATCAACAAGCACATGCAGAGAAAAGAGCAAGAGCACAAGCACCATTCCTGTTCTGGAAACTCAGGACCCTGCTTCTCTTTGCCCAGCTTGTGTGAACACCGCAGATCTGGAGCACTTAGCAACCTGTCCCAGGAAGAAAGCTTGGAAACTGTTCTTTGCGAGCAAAGTATTCTTTGGAAGTTTCATTGCTGGTTTGACTGGTTTTGCTGCTTTTTGTGAGCATGATTAGGTAAGTCTCAGGAATGATTTGTGGCTACTAGTTGGTGAGAAGATAGCTTTCCTAGTTTGTTACTTTGGTGATGATTACCGTTTGAAAAGCGAATCCTGCGTTACCAACAGTTGTTACTTTGGCTTTGCATGCTGCTTTGGTTTGCTTGAAATGCAAAGGTCTTGGAAACTGCAAGTAAAGAAACAGCCTTTTCTTCTGTATTCTGCTTTGACATGGTGCTGTTTCCTGCTGTCATTTCAGATTTTACTGTAAAGCAGTACTAAGACCATAATTCTAGATCCATAGTAAGTAACACAAGTATTTGCGTTCCTGTTAAGCAGAAGGCACATCTAATCACCCAGCAAGGGAAGCCATGGCTACTTGCAGGTATTTGTGACTGAGGTAGCTTAAAAAAAGGACCTAAATGTGGCATAGAATGCATGATGGCTGTGGGAGAAAACAGCTGAAGAGATCCAAATAAAGTAGTAAGTAGACTCCATAGCTTGGCTCAGCGTGTCTGAAAACATCCAAGGAACATGCTGCACTTTATTCTTGTGGTCCTTTATGTCAAGTGTTTTGCAGAATGTCTGTAGGGATGTTTGGTCACGTGGGCTGGACGGGAGCATCAGAACTGTAGAAACCCTTGAAATACGTGAGCTCTATTTTAGTCTGCCTCCATTGCATCTGTTTTGGCTAACAGTCGCTTCTGTCTGCCTCCTACCTTCTCACTCTTCTTCTGGCTCTGGAGTGGCATGGCTCTCCTTTTATCCCTGAGAACCAACCCCTGTTGCTTGAAAGGAGCTCTGAGTGGATGCTTTGGAACTTGTTAACACAAATGAATCCTCTGAGGCCACGTTATAGGCGCTTTGATCTGGAGGGGGCTTTTCTGGCAGGTTTTGTAGCACCAGGATCCTGCCCTGCTTTTTCAAAGGAATTATGGACAGAGTCTTGCATCACCAACATTTGTTTTCCCTGCGATCATTCCTGCTTTCCATTAGATAGGTGACAACTCTGCTTTTGATTTCCATGCTTTTGATTTGCATGCCCTGGGGAGACAGATATTTTGGGCATAAGTCTGCTGAACTGAGATGAAGCAAGACTGAGGAGTGCCTGGAATAGAAAGAAGGCATGATATAGGAAAGAATAAGGTGGGAAAGCACATGTAGGGAGCCAGCTGTTCTCCTGGCCATGAAAGCCAGCTCTGGATCCTTCTTCCTTATGCCTGTTGGACTTCATTGCCTTTCCCTTACCACACAGCCCTTGGTTATCTGAGTGCTGACTTAAGTTCATGCCCTTCTCCATGCAGCCCTACTAGCAAGTTAACTGGTTTGTTATACTGGCGTGGATAGAGAAATGTTCACGGTGACATGGTAGAAGGTGGCAGTACTTGCTAAGCTCATCTCTTCATTAAAAGCATGACTCTACAAACCACCGGCACTTTTTTTTTCCCTAAGTGTTTGTCTTAATAGCTTTTGTTATTGTTAGAACATATTTTCCCAGGGCGTAGGTCACTTGGTCAATACCAGAGGCCTTAGAAATCTTCCACAATATGCTCTTTCTTTGAAACCACACCCTGCTTTATGAGCAGCTGCCTTCCGCTTCAGGGCTCCCTTTTTAAATACCAGCAATTCCTTCATCCTTATACTTAAGAGCTGGAGTCTGAGCTTGGTATTTAGCCTAGGACTCAGAGAGCTGCATGGTGGGACAGCATCTCCTGCACAGATGTCCACCATACCAGGACAAAAACCAGCTAAGGTTCCCCACCACCAATTGTGTCAATACCATGAGTTACTTGGCAGCAAACAAAGTGTGTGGAATGAAACTCAGTGTAGGGCCTGTGGCTTTTAGGTTTGGAGAGTGGTGGGTTACTGTCCTCTGAGATGCAGTAAAGAATGACTAGGAAGCACAGGAGAGCTGTTTGAGGGTTGAGTCTGCTGTTGACGTGTCCTGATTGCCTTTCGCAGCTGCCTGGAAAGGTCATAGTCAGGGCCATTTTATAAAGGTGATATTGCATGGGGGCTTGATAGATGGTAATTTTTCATGGCCGCAAATCTCATCACCACCAAACAGAATGTCTTGTTTCAGCAGCAGCTCGACTACAGAAGATTCCCTTCCGTCTGCTGTTCATGTCTCTCTTTGTGGCCCCGTGGTTGTGTGAAATGCCAGACTGATTCATCTGTCTTTGTGGCTGGGCTTAAATGCAGGGCCCGGAAACCTTTAGTGGAGCTGTAGAAAGGTTGGTCTTGTTTCTACTGGAAAAATAAATAATAAAATCAATTACTGGGTGTGCTTTCAAGGCAAAATTAGCCACCAAAGCTGCCCTTTTAGCATTGCCAATTAGAAGTTTTAGAGAAAAGCAGGTGTTCTGCGCTGCCGTTTGACAGCAGTCCCCAGTCTAGGAAGGTCAAGAGATACATGGTTGTCCCACTTTTTCTTTTTTTTTGTCAGCAGTTTGCCACTGCTAGTTCCTGGATGTGTTTAATGGGAGCTGAAAAAGGGACAGAGTGTCTTGAGAAGGGCGCCAAGCGTGTGACACCAGGCCTGTGGGGCGTGCATGCTGCCAATATGGGGTCATTTCTTTTTCTTTCGAAGGTCAGGGGTTGAGGCAGGGACCCTGTGAGGATCCTGCTGCCCACAGGCAGCTGGTCTCCTCGCTGCCTGTCCTGCCTGCAGTCTGCCAGGCACGTGCTGAGTGCAGGCATGGAGCTGCCGTGCAGATGGCGAGCACCTTGTGGCCTCTTGCCACCCTCATCTTCTTTGGTAGCTGTCAGGAGGTGTCCATGGTCTGTGAGGAACCAACAAATAATGGGTCGAGGAGGAACCAGGGCTGTGTTCAAAGGGTGCCCTGCTTTCCACAGGCACATGGCCTGCTCTCTGCAGATGGGAAATTGTCTAAGGATTAAGAGATTTGGTTTGATTAGCTGAAATCTCCCGTTGGCAGCACATTTCCAGTCCCTGGAGCAATGGAGAGCAGACAGGTTGCCAAGGCAACGCACAGCCTTCAGCAAGAGGTTTACTGCTGTATCGTCCTTGGTCAATTGATGGAGTAGGGTTTATTTAGGTCTTTAAAAAAAACCCTGCTGTCCGGCCTTTTGCTGTGGTGAGTCATTCTGCCTTGGGTCAAGCCAGTAGAACTAGGAACAAGGTTTTGTGGATGAGAAAAGTACGGACATGAAAACATAAAGTTCTCAATTAGATTCCTCTTTGAAGAGGTGAGAGCACTTCAGTTCTGAGTGGAGACAACTTATTCTTTGTTATCCCCCCCCAAATAAGAGAAGCAGCAATCGAGATCCTCCTTTCTCCTCCCACTCCTTCCCCTTCCTTTCTCTCTCAAAAGTAAAATACTTGTTTTTGTTTGGTAGAGGACTCTGTGCTCACTGTTGAATTTTTGACCTGTACCAGGGATTCTTCCTGTTTGACCTTCTGTCGCTGCTTTCCTTGTTGTTCTCCTCTCCTTCTGTTGCAGAAGCCTTGATAAATTCAGTATGTATAACTTTTCATCTCATTATGTTATTCCTCCTTTTGCACCACCTGGGAGATGAAGAGCTGAGCATGTCACTGCTGTGAATGCCACTGTGGCAGTGGTGGTGTGCTGAAAGCCATCCTGTCTGTCACTGCCTGCTCGTTGATCTGGACTCAAAGTCAGGGAGTGTGCTGGGACGTGGGCATCTCTCACTGTGACTGTCCCCTGGTTTGACTGAGGTAACAGGGTCGTGCCAGTGACTTCAGCTTTCTCTGAAGTTTTGGTAGGGTGCTCTCATGCATGGTCAAGGAGAGCAATGCCATCGTGCTGAGTGGGAGGCCTTGATTTGCTAAATTAGTAAAGGTTTCTTTAATTCTGGCAGTTGTAGAAAAGACATACTACAAGGCTAAGAAGACCACGCACCTGGTGAGTTGAGGGTGGTGTATGGGAGATACCACCAGACTGCTCTTTTTCATTTCTCTTACTCTTGAGATAAATGTGGGTTGTGCTCAGCAGTGGATACCTTGTTAGTTCAGGAAGAAATCATTGTACGTGCAAGAATTATGAAGCAGTCACCCCATGGTTTAACATGGGGAGCCAGGCTGGCATTTCCTGAACATGCAGCTACTTCTGTTCTCTTGTGAGCATGTTCCTCAGCTGGTGTCATGTAGCATGGGGAGAAGAGAAAGGATTAAAAAACAAACCTAGATGCTGCCTGCTGAGAGACAAATTCTGACCTTCTCTGTCAGAAACCCAAGGTGTGACCCTTGTACACAGCAATTTGTATGTGAGAAGGGAAAAATGAAAAAGGGTAGAGGAGCCTTTAAAAGTCTACATTGGCATCCTTCCTTATTTACCCTTTTTGAGAGGATGGCAGTTGATAGATGTGTCACTGTGATGATGCACGGTTATCTTCTTTCCCTGTCTCAAAATACTGCATTAGTGATTACCATGGCAACAAAGAAGTTGTCTTTAAGGAAAAGGAGGGGAGGAAAAAAAAAGAAAAAAGAAAGCGTGACTTCAGTGTTCAAGAAAGGTGGCAGACTGACAGCCCAAGTCTTCTCTTTCTACCAATAAGGCAGTGGTGGTGTCAGCTATGACAAAATGTATCCGATTATGAACTCTGTGTTGTACTGTGACTGAAAACAAGCCTGGGACATGATCAAAGGCAAACCTGCTGCAGTAAGACTGAGCTGAGAATCTTCTGAGAAAACATGCTCCTGTCAGACAATTAAATTCTCTTTATTTTTTTTTTTTCCTAAGAAATACATCACCTTGAAAAAACTTTCCCTAGACCCCAGTTGTGTCCTTATCCAGGATGGAATTCCTTTCTGAGCTGCGTGTGGTGGTGGTGAGAGAGACCAGCTGTCCCTTGCCACTCTGGTAGGTTTTCTGGAGGTCAGTCGTCAATGGACACGTGGAAGAGACAAGTTCACGTCTCTGTTCTGCTTGATTCAGACTTGTGCTTGAGTACAGGTCTCATCTCTAGCACAAGAGCCCAAAGCAGCAGGAGATTAGCTTTTAGGGACTAGCTTCTTTCTCTTATCTGATCCAATGCAGACTGTATAGATATCTATCACTGCAGCCTTTTTCTTGCTTTCATATGTCTTAGGTGAAAGCTTTGACCACCAAGTGAGTCCCCTCATTGCTTTATGTGATGACTATTTTTACAATGGAAGACAGTTCCAGCATGCAAAACTGAGATTTTGAGCATAGCTTGGAGATTAAGGTGAAGATTGAGATAGAGAAGATATGAATCATAGAATCATATAATACCAGGTTGGAAGGGACCTCCAGGATCATCTAGTCCAACCTTTTAAGATATGTGTGTGTGTATATATATATATTTATTTTTAGTTATTTTTTTTTTTAATAAGGTTTCCCAG
>WUAM01000407.1:3789686-3827458 GCA_024336885.1 Actenoides hombroni | reverse complement strand
TCATCTAGTCCAACCTTTTAAGATATGTGTGTGGGTATATATATATATTTATTTTTAGTTATTTTTTTTTTTAATAAGCTGTCCCAGCACCCTGTCAAGCTGAGTCTTAAAACTGTTCAGTGTAGGGGAATCCACCACTTCCCTTGGGAGGTTATTTCAAAGTCTAATTGTTCTCATGGTGAAAAATTTTCTTCTGAGATCCAATCAGAATCTCCCCAGGAGTAACATGTATCCATTACCCCTTGTCTTTTCCATGTGACTCCTTGTAAAATGTGAGTCTTCATCTTCTTGGTAGCCACCTTTTGTGACAGTGCAAAGACTTGAGTGTAAGGGATCGTGGACTAGGAGAATAATTTTCTGTCTGATTCTCACTTTTCTTCACTGGTCTGGAGAAGGACTGAAACAAACAGTTGTGAAGTCTGTGTTTTTGACTTTATCTCAGCTGTTTCCATAACAATCCCATCAGGGATCAGTGGTGGTATGGGAAGACCAAAGCCTGGATGGGTGCCACAAGGTTCCTCGTGTTGTCCCTGTTAAACCTTTCCAGCCTTGACATGTAGGGGATCAGCTTTCAGTTTGTGAATGGCAATTCAAGTGACGTGCTGCTCAAATTCTCAGTCTCCCTGGCCCAGTTAACTTAAGTGAATTTTAAATACCGTGATGAATTGGAGCCTTTTCTAAGATTATTACTAAGATTGACAATTAGTCTCTGAATCACCCTTCAGAGGCCTAGGTTGTTACTTGAGTCACCTCCGTTCGGCAGCGTGAATGCTCCCTGCCTGTTAGGACACACTTCTGTTCCCCTGTTTCATCTGTATTTGTGGTGGGTGTGCTTACGACAGAGGAATGGGGTGAGAGCCAGGACTCTTCTAGATGCAGAACATCAGGCATCATCGTTTGCAAACACCGTGTACTCGCTGTTGACTTGAACGAGCACCCCACAGTCGTTTGAAACACATCCAGCAAAACTAGTACTTCATCTTTTCTAATTGGAAAATGCCTTTTATTGAAGGCAGAGTATTTCACAGAGCTGTATCTTGCTTGGTTGTGTCCTGTTTTGAGGTAGAACGGAACAATTCTCTTCAGTGATTTTACTTTTCACCGTTGTGAGGGGCATTGTTCAAGGCCAGGGTGGGATTTCTGCTGCTGGGAAAGCAGTGCTGCTGCAGGGCCATATATATAGCAAGATATACAGCAGCCTTTGGAAGGTGGAAAATCTGGCCTTGGGGAAAGCCTTCTTGAACTTGGACCTCATGACTCTCACACGTGAGCTGCTGAATGCTCCGACGTTTGCCCTCCCGGTGTTTATGTCTTGGTCAGGTACCTACAGCAGGTTCTTGGTGAAGCCCAGATGGCATTCTGAGAACTGAAGTCTGGGTGTCCTTTTTAAACCTCAGCAAGCAGGTTGGAAAAATGAGGTATACCAGAGCTGGCCCTACTGCTGGCCCCAGAGTGGGCTGCACAGTGAGACAAGCTCAGCCTGAAGGGTAGAGGGTGCCCTGAGAAGAGGAAAATATGGTTTTAAGGGAGAATTTATCTCAGATCTTCCACTTCTTAGGTGAGTGCTCTTGCTTGTGAGGTATTTCTAGACACTGAAGTACCTGTGTAGATGGATGGCACGTTTTTTGATTTTTCTTTTGGGTCTAATTTCCGTTATTTTGGGTTGTGTCTGTGCTGTGGCTCCCCTTCTGTGGAGCAGTTGTGTTAGTGTTTCCCTGCCTCATGGAATTACTGGGGGAATAAATGCATTGTAGCCTGCAAGGTGTTTGAGTGCCATGGTTATGTGGGTCATAGAAGAAAGGGCAATGAAGTTGCTGTACTGTCTCCGAGACCTTTAAAGTTGCACGCCTATGTCATAAGCCATTAACACAGCTTAAATCTTTAAAGGTGACCTGCAAATGCATCAGCAGCAGCTAGGAATGGGCCCATTGTTCCACCCTTTGATCAGTTCAATTTTGCAGTCGAAGTTAATAGAAGTATAGTCAAGTCAAAAGAGACCTTCAGCCCTTCCTGTTTTTTCATCTAGAAGGACTGGAGATCTTCTTCATTCTTGCTATCTGTAAATAGACACATAAAAATAAAGTGTGTGAAACTGAGCCTCAATACAGGGCAAGTCCTGCCTTGGGTGGGAATTCCACCCTCCTACCACAGTGCTGCATGCGGTCTGAGTGTGTGTGTTTCTCATACTGTATTTGCAGATCACCTTGCGGAGAAGAGGAGGAGTTACACAACTGTTCCCTCGCAGCGCTGTTAGGAAGGGTCGGGCTTTGTCTCCTTTGAAATAGATATCGGGAGAGAGCTGCAGTCCTGTGAAAACACACATTTATTTCTGAAGTGTTTGTGTACTGTGTGTGTGGTGCACACGAATAGAATTGCCACCTGTCCGAGGCTGATAACGGTGATCTGGGGAGCAGTGGTCACGCGCTCCTCATTCGAGCAATTTGCTGTATCAAGAATCGGCGCCTGCAGCTCCCCTTGGTCTGAATTTATGAAATGCTGCATGCAGTGAGTTACTTTACCCTTTGTGGCACTTTCTGAGCTTGCCTAGGTACGGATTTGTGAGAGGTTTTGCTGTAATGGAAGCAGTGTTAGGTGTGGCTCATGAAAACCCTCTACCTTTTTTCTGTCTTGCTCTCGGAAAGAGCCCGTTAGTTTTTTTAGTCCTTTAGGAATCTACATATGGCACTATTCTCCTTTCTAACCTTGGCTTCAGCCTGTGAGTGGGCAAAGTGACAAGATCCTGATACCCACGTGCTTTGCTCACCAAGTAGAGGAAGCAACTGAGAAACCTTCTTGGTGTCTCCCAGCAGGGAGCTTGTCCTTGCGGCGGGGCTGCTGTCAGCATTTCACCCCACAGAGCTTCATCGTTTCACCCCACAGAGCTTCATCGTTTCACCCCACAGAGCTTCATCGTTTCACCCCACAGAACTTCCCTTCAGGACTTCCTGAGGCTTCCTAAGCAGGAGGCTTGTTACAGATGGACTCCCGTGCTTTGCTGCACAGGATGAGGATATGTAGATATGCAAGTAGGTGGAAACCTTCTAATACATCATAATAGTAATAATAATAACGTGCACTTCTACAGCCTTGCAGCTTTTGCTGGAACTTCTGCCCACGCATCAGCCTACTTGGTGCACAATGCAGTGTGCATGCTAGACAATTAGTGGTTGATAATGAAAAATGTCATGGGAACCAGCAGGAAAATCATAGCTTACTCCAGACATATAATGAAATGTAATTAGCACAGACAGTAAAACAGACAATTTATGGGGTTTTTCGTAATTAAAAAGTACCAGTAAACATTCCTTTTGCAAGAAGCTTGGTATCAAATGGAATTGAAGAGCTATTGTCTGGAATAGGATTTTATGCAAAATTTAACCCTTGCAAAGCGGAATGGATTAAGATTTTGTTAATTGCAGACTGTCCAAGTTAGTCTACTGTGACACTTCTTGCACTCATTCTCCTGGTCCTGGTCTGTCTAGAGGGGCCATGTCTGCTAGCAGAATTGCTGTGAAACCTGCTACAAGCCAAATACCCAGCCAGACTCAGTGCATGTAACGCTGTGGTCAATATTCCCTCTTGCTCTTCCAGGCAGACTCTGCCCTGAAGTCATCTTGTAGCGTGGAGGTAGCTGTGAGGGAGAATTTGGAGCAGGAACAGCATTGTAATGTCTTCTGCTCCCTCTGTCTGTCTCTGATCTCCTCTTTCCTAGCTTGAGGCCCTTCACACGCACTCCTTGTTTGTTCTGAAGCAGCGTACACAAGAGAGTGCATGCAGTTACGCATCCCGCGTGCCGGGAGCACAAACACTGTTTCTTGGTGTGCCCCTCACTTGGGGCAACAGTATGTTTGGATGCACTATGGCATTAATTTCTTAGCTTAAAAATAGGTGAGTGGGAGAGGGACCCGACTGAAAGAACTGTTCATGTCCCAGAGCAGGTAGTGGCCAGCTCCTTCCCTGGACTTGGGTGCCCAGGGTTTGAACCAGCAGTTGAATGTCTCACTACATTTCCTCTTCTTGCCCTCAGGTACAGTCTGTCATCTGTTGCTTTAAGGCTGGATGTTTTCCTTGTGTGAGTAACTCTGACACACTCCAGCACTGCTGAAACGGAAGTGGCCTGTGTGCATTTCTCTGCCTTGCCTCCTCAACACCTTCCCAGACCCAGACATTCCACCGCAAGCCGGAACAGAGCTCTACTCCAAACCAGTTTTACAATCATTTCCCAGGCATAGTCTTAGCCTAGAGTTTCAAGTGTGCAGAGAAAGCCCTTTAGCTGAGGGTTGAGAGGAGAGCTGGGCCACGTGCTCAGGACCGTATGCAGGTGCAGCATGTTTTCCTCTTGATGGTGAAGGAGCAGAGAGCCAGCATGCCTCCCATCACAGAGGGACAGGAGCTTCCAGCTGGAGCCAGGTGCACAGACTGGGACGTTGCTACCCACGTATGTGAGACAGCTCTCAGGTGCAAAGTCACAGCCCTCCCTCAGAGACACCGTGGCACAAACCTCTAGCATTTGGCACAGATAACATGAGGGAGAAAAGAGGAAACTTCTGCTTAAAACCATGGGGCAGGATGCATAAGCTCCTTTTCCTTGTGCTGCAGAAGTCCCAACCACCTCTTCCTCTCTGGGAGAGGAACTCTGTGGTTTACTGCAGTAGCCATCTGTGCAGGAGCTGTCAGTTCCTGACAGAGCTGTGTTTGTCCTTCTGGGGCACTTTTCTTCTTTGCTTGGTGCCTACAGTGAAGGGGAGGGGTGGTACAGGGATCTCAGCCTTTGTTGATAGCTGGCTGATAGTCTTTGCTCTTCAAGATGTCTGGGGAGGGGGTTTGTGCAGTCCCATCTTACCTGTGCTCCCAAAACCCCTACATCTGTGCGGACACAGTGTTCAGCTTTGAAAGATTCCGCCTAGAAGTTGCTGCTGGACCTTTTGTGAGCTCTGACAGGAGGTGCCTTATACATCTCTGCCCCGATGAGAAGGGAAGCTGAAGGGTTGTCCCAAGTCCTGCACCACTGAACCACAACTTTCTTGTACCCCTGTAGTTGACCAGGAAACAAGAATGGATGGGCAATAATGCTGCTGTGCCAGTCTGAGATCTTTTAGAGCAAGTGGGTAGCAGCTGATAATTAGTCTCCAAAGTTTCTTTCAGGATTCTATTCAAGGGATCTATTCTATTCTATTCAGTTTCTATTCAAGGGTCTGGTTTTTCCTGTGGGATTTTGCAGGGTACTGTGCAGACCTGTTGGAGAAAGGGACACTTTGAGGATTTCTGCAGCTGGGAGTCGTGTAGCATATCATAGCACGTGCTGGACAGTTTCTGATCAAAAATACTGGTGATTTGCTTGGGCCCTGTCTGAGAAGGGGAAACCCTGACATCTCCTTCTACTCAGAGCTGAGATTTTTTTTATAGGGGCTTAATATATAGTAATTCCTATGTCCTTTCCACCCCTCTACACCACACCCTGTGCAATGAAATCACTCATATAGAGCTTTTGAAACATGATTGTCAGTTTGCTACATACCTGCTCCAACTTAACACGTGCACACACATGCAGGCATGTGAGCTTGTGCACATATGTGCATGAGCACACACACACACACATAATTGTGTGCTGAGATGTAGTGATCCCAAGTGCCTTATAAGTAAGGTAGAGTATAATCCCTCTTCCTGCCTGTGCTATGCTCAAGAAAAGAAGTCATCAGTGATGGGACCCAGCCAGACTGTCATGTATATTTTGGGGTTATGACTACCTTGATTTATACTCAGCTCCTTTGATTTATACTTGGCTCCAGCAGCTACTTAATGGTGACTTCAGCAGCTGAAAATAGCCAGAGTAGATGTATCAGCTACTCTCATGTCCCCAGCCCTGCTCCCTGGGTTCAGGTATGAGAGGAAGCTAGAGCTGGTATGTTCCTGCCAAAGTATCCGGGGAAGCTGTGCCAGCAAATTTCAGTGCTGGCAAGAAGGCTCACTGTCTCCATGGACCCTGGTTAGTGCTGGTGTGGCACAAGGGGCACGCAGAAGTAATTGCCAGAGAAGTGACCCTGCCCATGCAGAAGAAAGCAATGCGAACGTAGGCTTGGGCTTGTTGACATTTAAACTGCTGTAATTCAGCGCGTATTTCTGTACCTACCTTAGGCTGGAGTAAGCAATGTCAGAGCCACCTCCAGAGTTAGTGTAACCCATATTCTTCTGGGTTCAGTTCCAAACACTCGCCTGTTTTGCGTGTGGGCCGCGACTGTGCGTTGGGGACTTTTGTTTCCAATTGAGGCATGTTGGCCTGTATAAATGTAGGGCTTGTTTTTTAATCCCCTAGATCATAGTCCTATGGTGCACTATCAAGGCTGTAACTGGAAACAGCGTAGCTCTTCTAGCCGAAGTCTTCCGCTGAGTCAAGTCTCCTAAACTCCCAGTGGGATGTTTCCTAGGCAGGGCTGGCTCTGTTTACATCCTTTCCTCCAGCTCATCTCATTTGTGAACTGCAGCTCTGCAATCACAGGCATCCCTGGTGTGCCACTGATGCTGCTGATGTTTCGTTTTTATGAGGTCTTTGACTTGAATTGAACAACTGAACTTCACCTCTTCCTGGTGAAGTAATTATCAGAATAACAAGCCAATTTTTTTTTTTTTTTTTTTTTTTTTTCCAGATGGCACTTACAGTTTTTGATGTGTGTGCCCTTGCCATCCACAGCGGATGATGTATGTAGTGTTTGTCCCTTGTTCTGGCATTTTGATATGTGTGAGAGAGGTGAAATGGCTTTAAAAGCTTTTTGCTGGCGCCTGCGGTTTGTTGCAGACCCAGTGGTACAGGCAGAATGTGATAAATTGAAATAAGACTATTTCTCTACAGTTTGACATAGAGGTGTTGAGGTACAGGACTAGGTCATCAGCTGGTGCAAAACCATCGGGCTCATTACACGTGGCCAAACCTGACACCAAAGGAGATAAACTGAATTACCTGAGCTGGAGGCTTGTCTTTTGCAGCAAAGAATGGTAATTACGTAGTTCCTTAATACATTTCTTACTTAAGGGTAAAGCAACAGCTGAATGAGGATCATAGGCTATACATTTACCTGGTTTTTAGTCAGTGAGTACCAGTATGGTGCTAGCTGGTGGTTCTGGAGGAGATACACAAATTGCAAAGAAGGCGTTGGGGCCTTTCCCCTCCCTGAGCTAATCCTCCCTGCAGCCTCCCCTGAGAATTTACCACAAGCTGTGTGGAAGTGGTTTGTAACCAACTGCCCTTTCTTGGCGGGGTCCTTGATGCAGTAGAGATTGAGAGTGCCTCTCTTGAAGCTGGTCAGATTCTGCATTGACACAAAAGTTTATTAAACTCAGTTACAGTCTTTCCTGTTTTGGAGTGCATCGTGTAACAGAAATGAAGACCTTGATCGGAGACAAGTTTGGTGTGTAATGTTCCCTGTTGTCCATGTCCTCAGTAGACTGGCCCAACGTGAACTTTGTATCTATATAACACAAGTCCAGGTTCTGCTGAATTTCATAGCTGTTTCTTCTGGGGAGAAGATGGGGAAGCAGAGCCATGGATACAGATGTAGTTAAACCACATCTTCCTCTGGCAAGTTTTTCTCACTTAGGGTGATTTTTTTCCTTTCTGATGTTCTGTTTGTAGTTACCCCTGAGGCCACTGGGTTTTTGTTTACAACTCGAGTCTTCATTATCCTCCCTGCAGTCCTCTTCTGCTTCAACAAGAAGTTCTGTTTTGAAAAAAGAGGTGGACTCCCATGCCTGGAACAAGGGGGAAGAAAACACTCCAAAGAAAAGCGCAGAGTTCGTGAGCGCCTTGGTGAGTATCAGTGTATTATACCACTTTTTTGATGTACATAATCTTCTTGAGGCTTTGATTGCTGGGAGAACAGAGATAGACCTGTTTGCTGTGCCTCGGGTTGTTTGTGTGGAAAGCAGCAGGGTTTTGGATAGACTATAGTAACCTCCAGAATTTGATTAAATGGATATGCAATTGCTACCATGCTCCCGTTATCTTTGTTATCTGGAGTAATCGCTTGAAAAATGGAGGGCAATGCTGGGGGAAAAACACACTCCCCCCTCTGTCTGTTGTGAGAGTGTTTCGTTTATCCAGTGAAGAGCAAAATGTGAGCAGTTCTGAGTAGTGACACCTCCTTTCTGCTCATGAAGGATATGCCTGTCATGGTTTTCTTGTAGTAGCTATTATGTGCTCTTTCATGCATTTGTTTTTGTCTGGCAGCATTATGTCTTGGGTAAACATATGAATGCTGGGAGTCAAAATAATTGGGAATTTTACTGTGTTACAAAAATAACATTTTAATGTTTCTCAGCCATCAAAAATGCATCTATTCTGGTAATGGTGGTAACTGAGAATTTGGTAATTTCATGATACATTTGTTTGTAACTTTGCATGTCATAAGTGTATAATCATTGAAATAATCAGCCAAGAAGAGGCCTTAGAAGCCTCCCAATTAAAAGGTCTGCTTCTCAGTGGTTCAATCTTAAAGCTAATTGAAAAAGGGCACAATCGCAAAGTATGGAGTCCCAGGAGGTTTTACATTTTCCCTTGTACACTGAGTTCAGCAAAGGATGTGATCCAGTCATACCTTTAGAGTCCAGGATTTGATGACAGTAGAAGACTTGGATGCCACATGTGATAGGAAGTCCGTGGGACTAACTTCTTCTTGCTAAATGAGTTAGTGAGCCAGGGACAGGCACCAAAAAGTTAAAAGTACAAATGGTACTTGAAATTATTCCCACCCACCCCCCTCTCCACTGAAAGTCCTAACTTTAATGCTTCTAAATAAAGACTACAGGGTTTTTTTAATAAGTTTCCTTCGTTGATATTATTTTTAAGTCTTTCTTCCCTTTTCTTCGCCTCCCATCAAGTGGTGTAAAAATGTGGCTTTTATTTCAGTTTTTAAGATGACACATCTCCCAGGAGTGTGTGGGTGTTGACATTCTATGGAGCTGTCACAGGCTATCATGTAAACATGTATTTGCAATGCTTTTTAAAATGTGAATTATTAATAAACAGGGTGACTTGCTTTTTTTTTTTGCGTGTGTGTGTGTTTTGCTCCTTCCAAATTTTGAAGGACAAAAAATTGCTTCCCAGCTGACACACTCAATGGCAATTTTCATTTCAGACTAAATCTTATGTGTCTGAGTAATAAACTTTGAAAACATGACTTTATAATGGAAACACTAATTCAACTTTAACTACAGCTGTGCCGTACAAGCAAAATACCACACACATTAATGAGGTGCTAAATCTGATACGGCAGAGGAATGTGTTGTAATCATTAATTACAATGGAAGCTTAAAGCTGGAGCCTGCTTTTTCCATTCAAACAAAATCAGCTTGGCGAGTTGGAGCTAAGAGCTATTTAAAAATATCATCTCTATATATAGTTTAAATTTCACCATAGCGTTTTGATACTTGTAAGGCCAATGTGGAATATGCGTGTAGGAAATGCTAATGCTTTTAAAGGACAGCAGCGTGAGAGGATAGATTAAACCCTGGGCTAACATGGTGTGTCATATGGCAAATGTAGAAACCTGGAGCCTGAGCTTGGGCTTGGAAGCCAGGAAAGGCTGTTTCTAGCATGGCAGTTGCCTGCTGAGAGAGCTCTCCCAAGAGGGGTGTTGACAAGCAAGAGTTTGTTTCAGATTTGGAATCTGACTTTGCTGCGTTGAAAAGAGCAGGATGGGAGTGTTTGTAACGTGTAACTTACTGGTTATCATTTGCTTTTCCTCTTCTCAGCTTCTTCTGGTGAGCTGTGTCTGTTACAAAGAGATCCTGATTCTAAAGACTCTGCTCTTCTTTAGCATCTAACCCACTAATGATTGTTCTTCCCAGTTCTAAGCTCTCAAATGGGGGAAATAATGTTTGCTTCCCTGCATCTGAAATTAAGAGTGGTCTGTCTGCTATGACTATCAACTTTATAACTGCCTAAATGGAAGAGAAGGCATTTTGCGTTTTGATCACCCTGGCACAACTATAAAATCTGCAATAGGATAAACCCCAGTTTGCAGCAGCAAAGGTAAATGAAGCTGCTGCCTGAGGTGGTGTGTATGGGTTCAGTTCATGAGATATTTCACTTGTCCTTGGATCTAGTTGAGTTTTGAGTTATCTACCAATAAAAATGAGAGTTGGTTTAGAAACATAAGCAAATCTGTCTACTTTGAATGTCAGCCTGTGCACCTGCAGAAAATGTACTGTAAAGCATCCAAGTCTTTTTCTTTTTTTTTTTTTTTTTTTTTTTTTTGTATAGAGCCTGACCTCAGAATGAGGCAAGTGACAGAATGAAATAGGTGTTTCCATCGTCATGGCTCTAGGATACATCCGGCTGGTTTGTTCCTAATTTAATTTTAATTACAGAGTTTGTGTACTTATGAAAGGAACAAGATAAGGGAAAGATCTTCGTGAAAATGAAGAATTAATTGAAACTCTTCAGGAGACTCCAGGACAAAGCCTCCTAATTACTGGGACACAAAGGATAACATTTTTGATACTTGAGGCTTTTGTGGATCCTATTCTGGACTGCTTCGTTGACCTTGGTAATGAGCCCATCTCTTGAGCAAGGATGTGCTGTTCTGATTGCCTCTTACTCAGCTGCAGGAGTCCATTCACTGCAGGGGCTGAAGCTCATGTGGACACAGCCAGCCTGTAGTTAGGATGCACTTGGCACTGTAAAGGAGAGCTCAGGACAGGCTGCAAAGCTTGACAGAGAACCTGTTAAACATGTAACCAACAGGAGGGTAGCACGGGTAACCTCATGTGTATCGAGCTTGCTTGGCTATGCCCAATCATGTTCAGAAGGAAGTAGCGGCAGCATAAAGCAGTCCTGAGCTAACTGGAATGATGTGGAGCCTTGACGTGGGTCATGTGCAGAAATCCTTACTGAGATAAAGATTAACCACCACACCTTTGGCATTAATGGAGTCTACTGGAGTTGTCATCTTTCAGGTGGTCGGAAGGGAGGGTGGGTTGGTGAAATTTCCCCTTGGAACATACCTCTATGCAAGGCAGGACCTTCCCTTGCCTGACAGATGTCAGTGGGGTCTTGGGTGAGACCATTTGATGCTGTGATGGTTCAGTGTCCCTTCCTGCAGTGGAAATGTGACAACGCTGGCAAACCCTTGTATGAAGAGCAGTATCTAACCATGTGCTTCAGTGCTGTAACTCAAAACAGAAAAGGGCCCTCTTTGTGCTATACTGTCATCTTTTTTATAATGATGTGACCTGAGACCAGGAATGAAATTGTAGTTTCCTACATTCCTATTCCAGTTGTGCCTTGCCTTGAACACTTGTTGTGATGTTGAGGATGCACTCCTGATATGTGAAATCAGCTTAAACATCATGAGATTTGAAGAAATATTTTTTTTCCATTTTTCCCTTCTGTCTTATCAGCCTCAAGAGTGCTTTCGGTTCATGTTCTTAAGCTGTTCTGCACAGCCACTGCTCTAGCCTCTGGGATTAGCAGCACACTTAAAATAAAGGAGCAGAGATGCAGTTCTTAAATAAAACACTCATCTCCTGTAGCTGAGGCTTTAAGGGAAGCATCAACACCTATAACACTCAGCAGAGGCAGGAATGTTAGCCAGCTCTGTCTGGATGTCAGCCTTGCTTTGTCAGTGCAGCCCTGGGCCCAGCAAGGGCCGGGGACCCGTCATGTGCTGCATGTGGGACCTTCGTACGCTAGCACAGGCTTAGCTTCATGTTTAGAAACAAGTAATGTGGGTGAGGGTGACAGTACCAGTCTGGTGTGAAAGATAAGAGTAGCTGAGGGACCAGTACCTAAGCTGGTAGGACAACTGCCTGCTTAGATCTATGGCTCTGAATTCAATTCAATCATTTGAAACTCGGTCTGGTTCTCTCAGTGCCCCCTCAGCCTCTACACACACCCAGCTGGACTGCTGGTTGACTTAGCAGAAGTGAAGAGAGATGGGAGCTGTGGAGGTAGCCATGTGCACACACCAAGGTGGATAACCAGGAAGTCATCCACTACATTAGCCTCTCAGGGCTGTGGCTGCCAACCAGCACTGGCTGAGCTGCTCAGTGGTGGGCCATGCAGACCACTTCCCATAGGATCTGTAACGATGGAGTGTAGGGGGCAGGGAAGGAGGAGTAACCGTAACTGGGTGACTCAAAGCGTTTCTGAAAGATCTTCATTGTGTCAAACAGCTAGACATGCCCTCCCACTGCTAATTTCCATGCAAGTAATTGCTCTGATTGACCCTGGCTCATTCAGTTGCTGCAGACTGGGTAGCGAGATTGCAGGCGGGGTGGAGACTTGGTCTATTGGGTCTGCTCTACACAACAGCTTGACAGCAGAGGTGGGTGGATTCGAGCGGTGGTGTAAACTGGTGTTTCTACAGCCTTCTGAACTTGTGATTTCCTTTTGGCTCTTCTGTCTTCATGCAAATCGACAAACAGGCAGCAGCTCAATTACAGAATGTGCTGTAATTTCTGACTGCAGGTTTCTTCTTTCATTCCCCTAATCCAGTAATTACAGATGTTTCTCACTCCTTTATGTTGAAAGAGCACTGTTGCCACTACTAACACCACTTTTCTAATACTCCAATGATCTGTGACTTTCTTTGTGTCCTCTCTGTAACCCTCGGTTTGAGAAGCACAAACAATTAGTTATTCATTGTTGCTTTTTGTCCTACCACTTGGCACAGAACTGATAGGTTTTTGTGCCTTTGGTGACAAGTGGCTCTTTAAATGCAAAGGACCTTATTTTGATTTGGAGGATGTGGCCGGCTCCAGGGAAGTGACTCTGGACTTAACCCCAGTGCTGAGGCAGAATATCCAGGCCAAATATTATGGGCAAAGAAGGTGTTTCCATTTTCTCCCTCCTGAAAATTCCCTCAAGTTTTGTGTTAATATTTTGGTGGTACTAGTATCTATCTGTGCAGTCACAGATTCCCTGTTTTCTGAGCACACTAGACTTGCGTGAAACAAACACACTTCTGGATTCAAGGGGACTTAAAGTCTGAGCAAAAACAATGGTGTAAAGTGATCAGCATAGGAAATCACCATCAGCTCCTCAGCCCCATTGCTTGTGAGTCTTCTGAGCATAATACTGGGATGCTGGTCTTCCAGGAGCATGTTTTTGCCTGAATTCTGTGTGATGGAGAGACTTGGATTTTTTGAAAAAGGCTCCAGTTTTGAACAATTAATGTCAGATTTGCATAATTAATTTTTTCTCCAATCCCTTTCCTCTTCTCCACATCCCATGGAAACTGTGAGGCTCAGTAATTGTTGCCATTATTTATTTTTTTTTACAAAAGGAGAGCATGTGACACAGGAATGGGAAGAAAGGAGGAGACACCATAGGGCTAAACATCCTCATCAAAACCATTTCTGTCATTTGGGTATCAATTTTTACCACTAATGTGGCACAGCGTCACTAGTAGCGAGCTGCCTGCAAGGACACGAGATGATCTGGGAGTGAGGAATAACTCTGCAGGCTTCCTCTGCGTAGGCTAAACCCCGTGCAGCAGGGTGCATTGATGCCTGTCTGATCTTATCTTTGTTTTCACTTCGGGCTTGCAGGACAAATGCGTTGCAGCGCTGGGTTTAATGCCTTGTTGATTTGTAACCTATGAATGTTTCCAATGAGATGTGTGTAATTTATTGGCATAAACCATTAGCTCTTCCTTGAATGCCCTGGAGTTTCTGAATCACCAGCTGAAAACTGTTATTACAGAGCACATAATCACTTGGAAAATGCCTCTCTCTTAATTTATTTTTTTTTCATTAAATTCAGCTACATAAATAGCAGTTTTATAGCACTTAGGCCAAAAAAGTACCAAGATTCATCAAGATTTCTGTTTTGTTTTACCTTAGGGAAACTTGGTCAGTGGTGACACTCAGAGTTGATGTGAACCTTGGGCACTGTCTGTGAACTTTCCTCGTAATGCTTCCACAAGAGGCTCCAATCAGCTGAACAGCTTCAAGTACACAGGCTGGTTTGGGCACTGTGACAATTTTAGCTGGAACTGTAGTTTCATCATAGCAGTATTTGGTTATCCTTCACTGTGAGGATGGAAGGGCTTTGCTAGCATCTTGTTAAGCATGATTCTGGCAACTACAGGAGGAACAAAGAGTCCAGATTGTTCTCAGAAGTAGGATAGAGGATTTCTTGGCCCAGGGCTGTTGCTGCCTACCTTCAGTGGAGTACATTTTTAATCTCCCCTCTACTATCCTACATGTGTTCTAACTGGGTTCCAGTCCAGAAAGAAGAATCGGGCTCATTGTATTTTTTCAATAGCTTAAAAAGAGTTATTGAGTCACCTTACCCCTTCAAGCCTTCCTTACTTCCTCCTTTCATAAACAGCAAAATACCCCTGCATTTTGTGCAGACCCTTCATGTTCTGGCCATCAGCTTAGACACCTTGGTTTAGGTCTTTCCTCCTAAGCTTGGAGGAGGGCTTCACGGTATGTCTGTAACATGGCTTTTCCTAGGTGTCCTCACAAGTAAAGCTGCCTGATCCATGCCATGCCAGGTGGGCACGAGGGGCTGATGCTCTCTGTGTGAGATCACGAAATAAAGGTAAATCATCATCAATGTCTTAATTAAAATTTCTGAGAGGTGGGGAATGCAGGAATCATTCACAGAGGTCCGTGTAGTGTGGCTAAACCAGTGACCCAGCACAGTTCTCACTGGTTTAGTTGTTAACAAATGGATTCAGCAACTTGCCCAAACTGTTAGAAAGGCTTCTTGGTACAGTTTTGTTGGCAGTGGCGAAAGAACTGCATCTTTCTAAAACAGTGGTGTGACAAAGGTGTCCTCTGATCTTTGGAACTGGGAGCTGATTTCCTCTTGTGTCACTACACAGAACAATCCATTTCCAGGCAGAGAGGTGAGGCTGTGGATTTTTTCCTTGCCTAGTGTTTCAGAAATAAGCAGTTACTTGAAAATTCTATAGCCCTTATATCCTGGGACACTCTTTTCAGTGTGTGATATACAAGCCTCCCTACAATGGAGGAGTTTGACAGAAAACTTTTGCAAGGGCCACATGAAAAACGACTGAAGAAAGGGAAGTTTGTGCCTACCTCTACAACAGCTTGAATAAGGGAAATCATTGTAAGAAATGCACATCTGATGGCATTTTTTTAGGAGCTTGCATATCCAGAAGATTGAAAGACAGTTTGCTAATATTACAAACCTCTGCATTGTGGTAGTGTTTGAAATTCTGCTAATAATAGTCTATTTTTAGCCATACAGTAATTGCACCTCTCAATGGGAATGCTACTCAGGAATAATGATCCTATCAAGACAAGGGAATATAGATTGTAGTAAAGGTTATGATGGTTTCTGTGAGAGGCTTATCATTGATCCTTTTAGCCATCTGATTTTCCAAGGGGAAAAAAACCAAACAGCTTTGAGTTAAGCAGACAATTCAGTGTGAAAATTCTTGTGGTTAGTTTTAGAAGATGGAGCTTGAAGTGAATTTGCTAAACTGTTTTGGTTTGGTTTCTTTTTCCTTTCCTCTCTCTCTCTTTTTTTGATGAATGCTTTTAAAAAGAAATCCATTTTTTTTCTTTCCCACACATTTTAAATGTTCTTCTCAGTTCCTTTACTTTTTTTTTCTAATGCAAGTCAAAATTGTTAGAGAATTCAAAAGTAAAACTCTGTTATGTTGAAAAGGCCATGTTGTGAAATATATCCCAAACATTCCATTACAGCAGTGCCTGCTAATTAAGGGAGAGAGCTCCTGGGAAACAGCAAGCCTATAACAGAGCTCAGCCCCCTTTGATCCTCTGTTGAGTTTGTAAAAACGTTGCCCGCCTAAACTTGTCTGCACCTTCTTACACATTTTATCCATCTGCTGCAAGACCAAAAAGAAGCGATTTATAATTCAGTTGAACTCCAATTGTTCAGTATGTCGTTGACTGTAGAGTCCTCAGTGAGAGGAAAAGGGCAGGAGAAAAAGCCAAGCAAAGACTAAGTAGGGTCAGGCACGGTGGGAATCGCTTTTTGCCTGTCTGGGTTACGTAGGCATGGGATTGTGAGTTGTGTAGGTGTGTGGCAGGTGTCACTGCAAAGTGCTTCTGATTTTTTGAGGTGAATTATACTTCAGTGTCTATCCATTGCCTATAAACTGAAATCAAACCATTTGTTGGAGTTCTTCATCTTTAATCCAGACACATGCCCAGGTCTTGGATAGAACTGTGGATCTGTATATACGTGTGTGTGCATCATGTTTCCCCCCAGCCTACTGATAGCAAGATGGCTGGGGCAACTAACTGGTATAAGGAAGATGCATGTTCAAGTCTTATCTGCCTCTTTGGATGACTGAGTGACCACAGCCAAGCCCTTCAGGTGACTGTAGATCACTGCTTTACTTCTGTGACTGAAGTAAAATCTCACCTTGAAAAACTCCCTCCGGCTTTCTGGTTGTGACAGCACCCTCCTTAAGGCAGAGTCTCTTGGGCAGGGCTGGGTTGTTTGCCTGAGCTGTGGTGCAGTCAGCCACGGCATCCAGGAGAGGTGGGGTGGCTCTGCTGGACCAATTGGGTGTTAGCTCGGAAATCTAATAACGAGAGGAACTAATTATTCCCTATGTAAATATCACAAGTCTATGTTCTGTTGATTTTTAGAACAGATCAGCACTTCATTTTATCACCCATATGTTTTATCTGCATTGTTTAGCTATCACTCCTGGATGCCTCCATCCCTCCAAGGGCTACTGCTATCATGTATCTTGCTACTGAGATGGAGGCAGAGTGTTACCAAGTTCTCCTTTCATCAGAAATCAGAGATTCAGTTGCTGTTGCCTGTAGATAAATGACAGGTTAAAAATGTATCCAGTACTTACCCACCCAAATTTATTTCCTTCCACGCCTGGGAGAATCCCGCTGCGACGAGTACCATCTCCTCCTCCCAGGGACTTCTCTGGTGCCGTGACTTACCAGTAGCAAACCTGCATTATGCTGAATATGTGTTTGGAATGTGCAATCACTCCGGATCTATGAGAAAGTAAATTGCACAAAGCAGAGAGGTTTTACCAAGGGCAGGGTTGGAAAAAGGTGAGTGGGTGAAGGGAACAGCTCACCTCGGAGGTTACACCATGACATGGTCTGTCCTTTGCCAAAGATTTAGTGTGTGGCAAGGAGCATTACCTGGGTCCCAGTGGCTGAGCCAGAGGCCAGCGGTTGACAGGTGGCTACTGGGACAGTGTGTGCTCTGAGCCCAGAGAGTCTGTAACAGCCATCAGCTTTTAAAATGGCTTTAGTAACCTACATTCATTTACTGCCCTTGTCAGGACGGTAATTCTCAGTATACACTGAAGCTGAAAATAAACTTACTGGAATTGTACGCAGTGTAAGTCAACATCACCGAGCAAAATTAGTTGGCACAAGTGTTTCAAAAGGTAAAGACTTCGTAAGTCACTGATCTCATCTGTAAAAAAGCTGCTCACCAAGCAAGGTGGGATCACTTTAGTCAGTGCTCCGTTTTAAAAATCCCAAACACTGTCGTTCTCACTACATTTCTCTGGAGACCATGTCACAGGGTAATACACATTGCAGCTGAGCTTATTTTCTTGCTGCCTATGTAGTATTTACACTTTTATAGTTTGATTGCTCCTAGACCTCTAAATTCAGCAAGACACCGATAATAACTTTTGAAGCTCCTTTTCCTTCTTTTTAGTTGTCTTTTAGCATAAAATCTGCAGCTATTTAATTATTTCATCCTAAGCCAGTCATCCTATCTGTAGGTTTCTTCTTCTCAGTGTTCCTTAAAGAATATATGTCTTGTGATAATGTGGGAAGATGTATATTGGGCAAAAAGGCACCTTAACTTTCTTCAAGTCATGTTTTTATTTAGGGTTTTAGATGAGTTTTGAGAAAATGCATCATATCAGCATGATACCCCTGCTTTTGTTAACTTGCTTCTGTTCTCAGTAATTTCATATCTATATTCTACCTCATGTTGGTTTTTTTTTCCCCCGTTTCTGTGAAGGGCAGAACTCTGTGGGCAGAGAGGGCTTCTTCAGAGCCTGTCTGGAGCAAAACCTATGAGATAGTTCTCTGCCATGAGCTGGTTCTGTATGCTTTAGGCCCATCACTTTAATCAATCAAAACATAATTCTTCCCAGATTCTCCATCCTTCAGTTTTCCCATCTGGACATGCTAAGGATGTGGTGGATTCCAGGGCCAGGAGATTGAGATTTTTGACTGCAGGTTGTTTTGTACTCTTTTTTGCCAGGTCTGTTGACAGCTGTAACCAGAACGTGTGCACATCAGAGAAGGTATTTCTGTTCCCTTGTTCTGTGTTTTTATTTTTATATAAGGTTTAGCTGTTGAATTAAAGCTTTCCAGATATCAGCAGGAATCTGTGTAATTTGTCCATCATTTCTGGATTTCTAGTGGTGTTCTCAATGGGTAGACGTGCGTTTTCCATTTCTCCTCTCAGTTCTAGACATCTTACACAGATAGTGTGTCGACAGGTGTTGATGGACAAGCAATTTACAGTAATCTCTTATGGTGCTTATTCTGTAGCTCCCTGAATTACAAGTGACATGCTGGCAAAGCTGAACAACTGATCACCAGATACTGGCATAGTGTTAAACATGGCTTCTGAGGCTGCTCAGAATTTCCTTCAGCCACTGTCTTCTTGGATGTCTCAAATATACGAAGCTATCCAACAAGCAGGAGACTCTATATCTGCTTCATTGCTGAATTTGAGTGGAGTGGCTCATAAGTCAGAAGAAGAGAAGAACCAGGACTTGGAGAATAATGGAGGAGTTTATGAGGATTATTCTGAGGAATCAGATGATGAACGACACCTGGACCTCTGGGATGCGGAATACTTATATCCTACAGAAGATGGTGACATTGGGGGTCCTGAACTTGCTTCACAAGACCTCCCACATGGCTCTGACATGGGTCCTCAGAGACAAAAATGGGTTAAAAATACCAGCAGTTTACCAGAGCAGCGTATTGAGAGCACGAGGTCTTTGGCAGCCAATGGATCCTACTGGATGAATGACGATCTCCAGCCACTTGATCAGCTTCCTCCCATCGCTGAGGAAGAAGGTGAGCCCTCTATGAGGATGGGAGGTTGTGAGCTCGACCTCAGCTTGGGTGGCTCCTTAAAAAGTAATAATGGCAAGGCAAGTTTTGCAGGTAAGCAGCTAGCATGCTCCCTGACAGTATTATCCAGACCTCTTTTCTGGTATTGATTTGATTTAGTTGCTCATCTGCTCATTATGTTCTGTGTTGTCTTTGTTTCCCATAGCTAAAATAAAACTCCCCAAATCCCAAAGAAAAATCTAACCTTTCCTCTTCTGTTTCCAATTCTGCTCTCATTTGTGAGACTAATCTCATTGAAATAAGTGGAAATCTCCAGAATGAAATGCTGTGTATTAGAAGGCAATCAGGCCTTGTTGCTGTAGGAAGGAGTGTTTTGCTCCCCCCATGTTTTGTTTCTGGAAGCAGGACCCTTCAAAGGGAGTGCTTAGCCTTAAGCCTTTGCTTTGAGAACCATCTGCCTTTGCGTCATTGCTATTAAAGATATATATAATCTCAAACCTTGTTTCTTTGTGCCAGGAATCTCAAGATGTTACTGTGCCATGTGCTGTGAAATGCTGTACTAAAAAGCCAGCCATATCTCATGATTTTATGGATGAAAGGCTCCCAAATCTCTTTCCTCCCCTCCCACCACCCCCAGGCTTTTCAAATAAGACTGAAGAGGACAGCAGGCAGGAGATTATAGGAAGGAGAACTGAATTTGATATTTTGAGTTTTAAAGTGGCCTAACTATGACTTCTGATCATGAAGTGACATGAACAGCTTTTCAGGCGATTGTGTTCAGGACTGCATTTCATCCATGTGACTGGTACTCGCTAGGTATTGCTCAAAGTGGCTGGAGATCACCTGGGTCACAGGACCCAGATGTATGTCCCAACCACAAGCAGGAAAGCTGCAGTCCTGCTGGCATCATCCTTGGGTCTTGCTGGTTTAAAGCTGCCCTTGACAAACATCCTAGGAAGGAGGGTAAGGGATAAGGGAGGAAGGGGGTGGGGTGGAGGTGGCTTTACAGTATGGAACTGATGAAGAGCTTGAGACTCACTGAGAGTCTTCAGAATTTGGCTTCAAATATCGAAACGCCTTTTTTTTTTGAAGCAAGCAGTAGATGCTCTTGAAATTGCTTGTTTTATAATGACCAAGAGCTTTTCATCACTCTTGGCTTCTAAGGAAGTCTTACATATTTAGCCTTTTCTGTGCAGGCTGCGGAAGATCAGCCTGTTTGTTTTTGTATCTAATAGGAATATCAGACTGAGAGGGTATAAACCTTGACGGTGTTCTTTAATGAATGTTAAAATTAGCTCTTTTCTTTATTACTATTCCTCACACTGTTAAGGCCAGGGAGTAAATAATTAAAAAGAGCTTTTGGTCTAGCTGTTCTGTCTTCCAAACTGGGACTGCATCTTTCACATTCCAAATGAAAGACTGCCTGTTCTCAGGTTAAACACGCCAGAGCTGTATCTCTTGGAGCCCATCCTCTGACCTGTACAGATCCCCTGCCTTCTGGTATCCCTGCGCATCGTCTGCGCGTTATCCTGCCCACAGGGCTTGTTCATAGGCACCAAGTCAATGCTGCAGTGCTGGATTTACTGTGTGTGCTCGGATTATGTGCCCAGTGTGCGTACAGACACCATGGAGCAGGGCGTGTGGTGTCCTTCCAGGCAGTGCTGGGGCCATGGATCCTCCTGGATGAGAGCTGTCCAGGGCACAGACTTGTCTCCTGCAGAGCCTGTTCCCCCAAGAGGGTCTGTTAGACTGGTTAAAGGCAAATCTTGGGGCTCCTCAGAGTAGACTGGGGAGCAGTCACATGCCAAATGCATTATTCTGATCTCCAGATCTTTGTCCTGTCTCTGCACTACACCCTTGCTCTGACGGGGTAGGAGAAAAGGTGGTGAGCTCTCAGAGAAAAGGGGGCAGGAAAGGGATGTTGTCACTGTCAGAGCAGTTTCTCACCTGCAGTCTTGTCTGCAGGGACACCTGAGAAACAGGGCCCTTGAGAGTGTGTGATGGACTAGATGAATTTTCCTGGTGAGAGACCTATAGAGTGACATCCAGATGCCAGAGTACCCCATCACTGCAGCTAAAGGAGAAGGTCACTCTGAACCTCTCTCCCAGCTGAGAGCAGGTACTGATCATGTTACTGTTGGACTCTGTATGTTTTGGCTTTCCTCCTCAGTAAGCCACTGTGGACTGGAAGGCTGGCCTTACAGAGCTCACCAGCCCCTACACTGCTGCTGCCTAGAGCGGTCTCCTTCCACACAAAGCACTTTAGAGGGCATTGCACAGGTTCTTACACCAGAGGGAATGTCACCACAAATGCCTTCAAATAGTCTTTCAACTTTTTATCTCTGCAATGCATTGCACAAGGGGCCATCCAGCAGTCTCAAGACTTTATAGTCCTGAAGTTGGATGTTAGAGAATTGGAAGGCTGGGAGCTGATGACTTTTTTTCCTCAGAACTATCAAAGTTGAATAATAGGAGAGGACGTGCTCAACTGTGATTCAAAAATGTCTTCCACAAGATCTTTGATGTGGAAGAACTCTTTTTGCTCTTCTAAGTCACCTTTCACTTCCAAAACACACACGCGCTCTTTGTATTTCATTCTTCAACTCTCTCTTTCCTCTTTTTCCTTTAGATTCATTCTCTAACATCAAGAGTATGAACTCTTCTGATGGTAACCTAGACATGCAGAGAGGCTCTAATACCCTGGCAACTTAAAATTTTAGTCATGGATTAAAATGATCAAGAGAAGATGTTTGAGGTACCCTTATTTCTGTCAGCTTTGTTACCTAACCCTAAGTGACAATGTAAGCAAGCATATGGACTTGCTGACTTTCAGCAAAGGCGTTCAGTAGCATCAATATTAGCTCTGAACATTTTTCCTTCCATTTGGCATTTTTTTTTCCCCCCATTTCTGCAAAATGCATGTTTCCTGTTTATCCTTGTATTCCTTTCAGAACATCGCATCTTGACTTTATTTCACTTAATGTACCATATTTCTCTCCACAATAGAATATTTTAAGGCTAAATTGGCACAAAACAGTACCAATGCTGAATGCTTTTTGTTGCCATGGAAATACTTCTGGGCACTTACTGAAGACCTGGTTGCCAATAGTAATGTAACAGAGAAAATAGATATGCTTCATTTAGCAGCCACTGGTGATTAAAGAGCTACAGAAACCTGTTACAAGGTCATTCCAATATTATAGTTTATTGGGTTTAGGAGGAAGAAAACCCACCAACCCTAGATGAGAATCACTTTGTTTTAAGAAAGATGCAAAAGATAATCCAATAGTTGTTCCCCTCTCTTAAACTTAGAGCACACATCTCAGATGGAATAAAATAAAATGGCAGTTTAAAACCATCATTACCCCTTCTCCTTTTTATCAAATATGTTTTTGATTACATTTTTGCCTCCTAGGAAATGTTTCCTAGCTCCCAGAGTAGCTTTTCTGAGGCCCCAAAGCAGCTCACACATTATTGAAAATCATTTTTAGGCTTAGGGATCTAATAAAGTGCTTGAGAAATGAAATTCTTGAGTTCTTAAGTCAAATGTCTGCTCGATACCGTGAGGCATGCTAATCAGCAGGGTGCAGGTTTGGCCGCCACCAAGTCCCGCTCAGTCCTTAAATCATGCTAGTAATGTTGTGCCAAGGTTTCAAACAAATGCAGGGAAAAGTTTGTTTTTTTTTTACTTTGGATGCTTTTGATCCACAGTTGAAAAATGAGGCAGTAATTCAGCAGGAAATATTGCCACGCCTGGTGTTTGCTTTCAGAGGTTAATGATGGGAAGACCGACCCTTCCGTGCGCGTGGATCCCTGCCACCATTTGCACGTCGTGTAGGTGTAAATTGTGCAAATACAGATGAACTTGCTCTTGCAGCTTCCTCAAGACCCTCCTTCGTTGTTTAACCTCGGTGTTTCTGCTAGAGAAACTGCCTCCCTTTGCAGGATGGGGACAGCAGCCTTTGCATCCCCCCACGGCTGAGATGCTGCTGCTCAGCTGACTGGGGGTGGCTGGCAAGTGTGTGGCTGCCAAATCCATCAGTGCACATTGGGCTTAAGAATTGAAAAGAGAAAGGAAAAAAAAGCAGTGGAGCAATAAGCCACTTCTAAAAGTAGTACACTGCCAGCAGAGGGGTAGAACTGTCCAGTCTGTCTGCTTCCCAGCCTGAATCTACAGAGGGAAAAAAAGTAGTAACATAAATGGTGAAGAGTGGCGATAATTGTGCCATCAATACAATGGCTTTAGCCCGCTTCTTTCTCAGGCCCCATGTACTTTGCAACAGACAGTCAAAGTGACCATTAAGTTAGCTCTGAAAAGGCATGGGCACAGACACCAGCAGAGCTGAGTCTTCTAAGTCACAGCAGAACTGTTGCACAGCCAGTTCCATGGTTGAAGGGTCTCCAGAGCTGTCTGGAGCTGTGTTCCTAACACTGCTGTAAGACAGAGGTGAGCACTACACTGCAACTGCAAGTCTTGGGACATGTTTTTCCCCATCCATTAGACAATCTCAGTGCTAGCTAAAGGTTGCATTTCCGTTGCACCAAAGTAATTTTTTTGACCTTGGAGCACTAGGAAGTTTGACATCTTAATAGGAATCTTGTCTAGGTGGCTAGAGAGTTATCCTCAATACGTGTGTAAGGGGAGGCACGCAACTGAGGCTCTGGGAATTTCTGAAACACGAAAGCTCTGTTGCATTTACTTACCCTGGCCTGCAGCTTAACAGGGGTCATTGATTTCTGCCAGTAATTGCTGTAGTAGAGGAAATTTGTTTTTTCTGCTGTATACGTGCACTCCTGACCTCAGTAAATGACCCTTCATACAGGAATTCCTAGGCAAGAAGTGAGTTTTCATTAGGTCCTAAAACCCATGTGGCAAAAATACACGTGTAACAAAAAGATGCTGCTTGTGTGTTAAACCAAATTTCCCCTTGAACCTGAGACTGAAATAGATAGATGGTCTGTTTCCATGTAAAGATCTTAAGTATTTATGAATTTTGTCACCTGTCTGGCTATGGAGCCAGCCAGCCAGTGCTCTAGCAAGAATGTAGCCCTATAGAAATCAGTGTCTGTACAAAAAGCTGGACTTTTAAAAGAGGCTACACGGAATCAATAATACCACTAGGACTGAGTGAAGGAAAGAGTGGACAAAAGCACTTCACAGAAAATACTCCTGGCTGCTCAAGTGGGAGAAAGCACTGCTGTGACTGGGGATACACATCTGGGCTTGGAAGAATGCGGTACGAGTCCGCAGCTTTCTCCAGTGAAGTACAGACGTGAGTTTGCATTGAATGCTTTCTGTCTGGGAAATTCAGAACCACTCAGAAAGTGTTCGTGCACAGACTTTTGTCCTTGTGAAGGGGGTACCATGTTCCTTTTTAAAGTTACAATACTTCTTTGGAGTTTGGTCTTTTCAAAGCTTCAAATTATAAGGCGTCTTCATTCATGATGCCAAAAATAAGCAGTGATGAGAGTGTGTGATAGCCCTGAAAGGAGAGTGGATTGTGGTGTGTCAGCTTTACAGCTGGGGCAGTGGAGCCAAAGAGTTGTTCAAGACACAAGTTTTCAAAGGTGCTACCGTTGCGGGCTCTGTCTTAGGCCTTTTATCTTTGTTGCTCGTCCTCATTTGGTGATTTTAGACATGGTATCTCTGTAAGCCCGCTGTGGGTCAGTGGTTTGGGTTTTCACCAAGTTCCTTGTCTGGTGGGCAGAGCTTCCTTGTGCCTTGCTCCCTAGAGGGCATGAGGAAGGATGCTCAGTTCAGGATTACTTGTCATCTGCTCTTGCCATCTAGAAGCTTGCATAAGCTGTATGGGGAAGGATGTATTTGAGAGGAAGAAACGGATTTTGTCATTCTGTGTGGTTATAGAACAAACTCTGTGTGAGCATGTGTGTTTGTGCATGTATTTTCTGATCCACATTTTCTAAGTGGCATCCTCTTCCCACTCCCCATATGGCAGTTGCGACTCTGTCTTCCTCTGGGAGGGTTGTTTAGGACTCAAGAGGCTTCATTTACCAATAAACAGCATCTTGGCAGCATCTGGGAAGTGCTCCCTCTCTCCTAGAAACTCTGCCTCCTCACCTTCCATCTCCTACTACAGGCGAGGCAGGTGTGAATGAGCTCATTGTGTTGTGGTGGAGGTTACGTGCAGGCATACTAGCAGCACTCTGTGCAGAGCTGGAACATAGTATTTCTGTGTGCTGATACAAACAGTACTACTTATTGTTTTGTTCAAGGGTTTTTTTGTTTGTTTGTTTTGTTTTCTTTTAAATTTTAGTTGCAGTTGTTGCTAGCTTGACCTGCTTTCTAGAAGGCTACTTATGCAAACCCATGATGGCAGGCAAATGCTTCCAGAAGGGAATGACCATTAGGACTTGGGGAAGCATGGATAATCTATCTCCCATTTCCTCCCAGCCTCTCTGCATTAACAGCCAAAAAACCGCTAATGTAAGCTTACATGAGGTGGAATCACTGTGTCAAAAGGTGAGCTCCCCTCTTGCCAGATGCATGGATATGACTTCCTTGTGCCCTGTTCGCTTTTGGCTGTTGTAATGACCTGTTGGCAGCAGCCATGATTTTGAGAGGCCTCACAGACTACTGAAACAGTTTTAGTAACCAAGGGAAAAGACTGCAATGAAAGAAAACAGGGAGATTAGAGTCACGGAGGAAAAAAATTGCTCTTTTCTAGAAGGCGAATGGCATTGTTGAGCTGTGGGGTCTTCTAGGTAATGAGGAAGTTGTGGCTGGGCTGCACTTCTGGGGATGCTGTTTGCATGATTCTCATGCAGTTTCCTCGGGAGTTAAGAAGACTTCATCAGTACCTATTTGTGGTCCAACAGGAATGACTTAGGTTGGATCTTAAACTAGTCCGTAGCAAAATCTGTAGAAAATCCCTTCTACTGACCGTGAAAACAGCCAATACTCTCGTGGCTTCATCGCACTACATAAAAGTTCCCTGATGTTGCTCCAGGTGCTCCCCTGTCTAGAGAGCTCAGTATCCATGTGAGATGAAGCATCCCTGTAGGGTCTCATTGCACTGGGCGTGAGTGCTTGCCCACGCAAGCTGGGTGCTTGGAGGCATTTCTCTCCTCAGGATGAGAGCGATTCAAGCCCATATGGTCTATATGTAGTAGCATAATCTGTGTGGGAGTATTTTCCAGCAAATAGTATGAGATTGGTGCTGCTGGAAAGAAAGCCCTGAATTTGGATTAATGAGAGCACTGAGGTTTGCTGAAGCTCGGTGTCACAGGGACAATGTGGGGGTCTAGGCTTATGGCCATAAATAACGTAGCTAGGAAGCCCTTGGGCCCGAGTGTGCGGTTTCTCAGTTGTCCGTAGCTGGTGTAAAACTGCAGCTGAGATCTGTTGCCCTTCCCCATCACACAGTGGTGCTACTTCCCACGGCTGGCCTCACCAGCCTGCCACTGTGTGCTGCCCTGGAGCAGCTCGGTGCTTCAGCTGAGAGTCACCGGCCCGTTCCCCGTTACCTGTCAATCAGGTGAGGTGGCCGCGTGACTGCTACAACTGAAACAAGGGGAAGAAGGGAAGGGGGGCAGGATTTTCTCCATTGGGTGACAGCTTTGCTCCTGAACGCGTGTGAGTCTTGTCACACCACATCCTCACCTGCTGCTGCTGCTGCTGAAGTCTGTGATTTTCCCCAGGAGTGCCGTGGAAACAGTGGTGTTACAGTGGTGGTAAAGGGGAGCCGTGGTGAATCAACCCTCTCTGGTAGCAAACAGTACGTTTCAATTAGAAAAATCAGTGGGAAAATAAATATCTGCCGTGTTGCAATGCAGTTGTTATCCGTAGCAACCCCAAACAAATCTCTGTGCGAAGGAGGTTGATTTCCACCCTGTTAATCAGCAAACAAAGACTTGTGGGTGTGAAGCTGATGGTTCCAGCACTGGGTGCTGTGACTGGTGTGTAATCGGCGCGCTGCAGCTGGGTCTCGGGGGGCTGTGAGCATGGGCTAGTGAAAACACTTTAGAGAGGAGCAAGAGGCAGTGTCCTGGCTTTCCAGCATCTCCTTGACCTCTTTGATTTCTGCTAGGTGGAAGGACATCATCTGGAAGAAGCTAGTGCCAGTTCAAGGAAACTTCCTTAAAGGTAGTGCGTAGAGTTTACAAACCGACTCCTTTGCATTAGAAGCGTGTATCCAAACCAAGCAAACAAGTAGAAGAGGTGATGATGGGGAACCTGAAAGAATTCAGCCCACGGTGGTATGAAAGCTACTAGGGTAACTGTCATAAAAATAATGCTTATAAAGGGAAAGTTATTTTTACTTGGAAGGAAAGGACAGTGCTTTCTAACTTGTTGGCCACTCGGATCCAACAGTTTGTTTAATTTCCAACTCCATGAGCATTTCCAGCCCCAGACCCCAGAGCGTTCACAGCTACACCTGTGCCCTACAGTGTCCCCAGCATAGACATGGCATCTACTGACAGAAGGTGCTTTTCTTCTGCAGCTGCTTGTTTTCTTCAAGCAACCAAACCTGGGCTGGCAGAAGGGGGTAGGCTGACTCATGGTTGTAGCTACAGCCACACCAGGGCTTTTCCTGGCTTAGCAGTGTCTCCTGCAGTATGTAATCTCTTTTCTCTTCCACTTCTCTGCAAATCCTGGGCCTGTGCTAATAAAACCCAGTAGCATAAATGAAGCCTAAGTCATGTTTACTCCACGTCTGAAATGTAAGGTTGGTGACTGGGAAAATCAGGGATGGCTGTGCTTAGGCTTCTTGGCTGCCATTTCCTTTAGCTATGGAAGAACCTTAGGCAGCAAAGTGAGAGTCAGTTTGAAGCTGAATCCCATGTTCCTATTTTTAAAATCCAAATTTGGGAGTAGGAAAAAAAGCAACAGGAAAATATGTTGATTTTCATGCTGTTCTCTGTGGGCAGTTCTCTATTTCTTTGCACAGCAGTGAGCAGAATTGGAGTTTATTGCACTGACTGCTGTACTGTTTGGCTACAGAGCTGCTTGATGGTCAGAGCCAAATAATGTCATGTTTCTAATTGCTTTCTGACTTTTTGTATTTTATTGGAACTGTCCCCTGGTATGAAAGCTGCCAAGTCGTGATTCTCTCTGCCTGTGCTGCACACAAACACTCAAACATGTTTGCCTCTGAGAGCTGCCCAGTTGGTTTGGTGGTGGGGTGAGTACAGACAAAGAGGTCGAGGTTGTTGCATTGCAAAAGCAGGACGCTGTCACTTGATGTTCAGCCAAGAGGAGTGGGCCTTGCCTTTAACACTGGGCACCAAATGGTTCCCTGGCTGATATACCTACCAGAAGGGGACAAAACCACACAGGTCTGGGTGCGAGGAGAAAAGCCCAGCTGAAGGCTGCCTTCTATTCATCAGTAAATGACCAGCCGGTGTTAGTCAATGGTGCCCGGTCATGGTGCACAATCTCTTTGTCCATAATGGCATGTGTGGAAGCATGGATTTACTGTGTCAGAGCACATTCACCATTGATTTTAAATGCATTTGAGGTCTAGGTGGATGTTTTGGATTTTGGTCCTGTTTTATAAAAAGAAGGCTTTTTGATCATCAGATTGTATCTCCAATTTGAGCATAAATGAAGCTCTGGGGTGCTCTCCTCCTTAGTCAAGCCTGTAAATCAGGTAGTTGTGTTACTTTATACTTCTCTTTGAACTCCAAGTTCAGATGGTTGACAGCAAGAGAGGGAAGAAGACTCCAGATTGAAGGCAGTGAAAATCAGACCTGTTGTTTCATGGGAATTGGTAGTAGCAGCTCCACGTGTGTCACTGCATGTTCCCTTCACAAGATGTTCCTCCTTCCTTATGAGAAGCTTTAACAAATCCTTTGTTTTCAGCAGACCTTTCCACTTTTCCCAAAGTGAAGCCCTTTTCTTTCTGTGTCCAGTTGTGGTTTTTGCAGAGTTAGGAGTATGGTCCTGGATCACTGTTTTTCTGTGTCATCCTGATCATGAAAATTTCAAGGCCAAGCCTATGTGACTGCTTCTGTAATAGCAAAGAACATGGCACAGAGCGCTCCTTGGATCCTCTGAGTATTTGCATTATGCATAGATATACTGATATTGTCCTTGGTTATATGATCAAATACTGAGGGGTTTTTGCTGTTTTTCTTTTGTTGTTGTTGTTTTTATAGTACTTCTGCTTCCTTCAGGGCTTGGTGATGCTCCCATTGAAATGCTCACTGACTTCTGTAAAGCAGAATCAAAATCTTGAAGAAGAAAGTGGGCACACAAGGGCAGCATGAAATGAATAGGAAAGTAGAAATGTGGCATTTGCAAACTTTTCATTGTTTGGTCAAAATGACTGTTGTTTGTTGTTGTTTTTTAACATGCAGGCAGACAGAATGCATGCAGTACATCTCTGTTTTACACCTACACTATTTATTTTATTTGTTGTTGGTTTGGTTTTTTTTCTTGGATGAGCTTTGAGCAAACGATGTTATTCTTTATACTTGGTAACACTGCAGAGAATTCTTGAATTATTTATTTCATGCATTTTAACTTAGTGTATTTGGATGCCTGTAAGCTAACTTTGTAACTGACTGGGTGTTTGAAATTTCTGAATAAATGTGGTAGTTTGAAATACCTTGCCAGAAAAAGAGGTCACCCTCCTTCCTCCCTCACTGTCTCCTCTGGGGGGGGAAAAATAAATAATAATAAAAAAAAAATCCCACAAGCCTCCTTATGAGTGGTAAGAAGTTGATTTGTAAAACAGATGCTGCATAGAAGTAATTGAGTTGAAGTTGCTAGAAATATGTATATGCTACACAACATCTGCAGATCTCAAGATGTATTCATTATCTTTCCAGAATTTAGATCGTAATTATGGGTCCTTTATCTAAGTTTCCATGGTGATACAGAAATATGTTTTCCCCTTGTCCTTTCCTAATCAGGACACTTGTGTATTTGAATGGTGAACGTTTTTCTCTCCCCTGGGTAGAGTTAGTTTTATTAATACAGAGATATTAAGTTGACACAGAGCTGTCTGCTGCTCAGGCAGCGATTCAGCAGCAGACGTATCAAACATTTGCTACAGATTCCCCAGTGCCACCCTTTAATTAGCCTGTATGCTTCCAAATGCCAGTAAGAAATAGCCTGCGGTGTCAAATCAAGGGATGCAGTCATGCTTTGGGGATTGGTGAAGTTGAAGTCAAAGTCAAGTGGCCAGTAATAGATCAAAGCAGGCCAAACTCCTCCCCTCCAACCCCTCACCATTCCCCTTCTCTCTTAGGAAAAGGACTCTGCTCTGCTTTGCAGGGCGTTGCGTGCAGGTCACCCAGGAAGTGTCCTTACAGGAAGGGACCCGGGAATGCTGCATCCCTCTGGCCTTTGCAAAATTTCTTGTAATAACCAGAATTGTACACTATCTTAATGCTCCTTTATTTAAGGAAACAGCCTCGTGCCCGCAGACCTGGGATTTCGATGTTAAGGTTCTTGAGAAAATGGTAAAAGCTGTGGCTGAATTACTAAGGCTGGTATTTTACTCAACGTTTTTGAAAAGTGGGCTTTTGTTTCAGCTGGGATGATTTTTACTTTTTATCTTAAATACCCAAAACATATCCACACGCAAATAGAACTTAACAGCATTTGCTGAGCATTTGAATTAATTTTGCAGAGGTTGCGTGAGCTGCAGGTAGGGAATTAACAACACAGGAAGCCCAAAGAGAATGTTTAGTTTTACGTGTTTTGATTATTTGGATAGACCGTAGCACATTTAGGCCACAAGGTTTTGTTACAGTTTGAAATAGTTTTGTCTTTAAAAAAATGCAACGAAGCTTATTTTTAAAAAAATAATAATCAGTTTTTATGATAGCTGGTCACTGACCATTTACAAACTAACGTCTAAAACCTTTCTCATTTTTATCAGAACAAGAACACAGCTTTTTCCTCCAGTTGAGAGCAGTTTGCTAGAAGAAACAGCAGGCTTATTGTCAAACTGTGGCAAATCAGACCAGAGGGTCAGATCTACCAGCGTGGCAGTGTGGAAGAAGCCAGCTTCTTCCAGCTGGGCTGGTGGTGGGAGCGATTTGCTTCAGTACTGCCAGCTTCTTTGCTCTGTCCTCCCTGCCCAAGGAGCCAAGTGCCGTCTTCTGTGCAGCAGCAGGTCGATGTATGGAGCAGTGACAGCCTTTGTCGTTAAGTTTACGCCGCGCGTTTTTAGTAGACCTAACAGTGTGTAAAAGCAGGATCCAGGTGGCGAAAGGTGCTTTGCCTCCTAGAGCAGGCAGCGTCAGTGGGAGAGCTGCCCTTCACTCCTTTGGCTGCGGTGCCCGTTTGTTCAGCTGCTCGGCTTTGCCATGGCGATTATCAAAGCGGGGCTTGGCAACCGTATCGTATCCTTCATACTCGAGAGCAAGCAGCGGACCGACCACACTTGACAGCTGGCTTGTTCACACGCCCGTATGCAAACACGCACGTACGCACCGACTGCCCCCGTCCCCCGCGCTCCTTTCCCTCTGCAGGTCGCTGAATCAAAACATCCCGCTGTTGTGCTGCTTTGATGCTGAGGGCAGAGAGATCAGCAAAACACCTCTGCGTTTTCAGCCTGACAAAGCAAGGCCAAGTATACGTCGTATGGATTGAACCCTCCTTCCCCCATCTGGCAGATCCTCACGCGCTACTCAGGGTGCAGTCATCTCCTATTCAAAGCACGTGTGGGTAGCGGGAGGGGAAGGGCACTCACCAAGACGTGCTTGAATGCGTATCTTCACTTTTAAAGGTTACGATTTACATTGGTCCCCCAAGTTCCTCTGTTGCTGGCAGATGGAGTCAGCAGTGCCTGTTAGCCACGTGCCGTATTTATGTGTTCGTGGTGTTACCCCAGAGCAGGTTAGAGCTGAGCTGCTTTTTCTGCATAAAAGAAGTTCCCTCTCCACCTTAGCAGGAGCTGGAGGGGAGTGAAAGCATGAAAAAGTTTTAAAGTCCTTTGGTTACTACTTTGTCTTTGCACATGCTAATGATTTTGCATGTGTGTTGTGTCTTACTTTGTGTTCTGCTCTGTTAAATATCTTCATCTTTTAAAAAAAATAGGATAACGTGCAGAGTTGGGCCAATGGTAAACATTGCTGATTTAATAAGGCATTCACAGGCTTTCCAGAGGTTTGAAGTAGCAGGTGATTCTCAAGTTCATTCCCCAGTCCTCCCTAAATCCTCGGTCTCCTTTTCTCTCCAGAATGTCCATCTGAGAGCTAGGAGAGTGCCATGCCATCTGGTTTCTTGGCCAGGGGATGCAGACTGTCTAAAGCCCAAGTTGTGTTTTTCTCCTAGTAAACATTTATGGGGAGGACGAAGAACAGACAGCATCTTCAAGCAGCAATGATGATGTGATTAAGCAGTTTGAGATCTCTGTGTCATAGAAAGTTTTCAATCAGAAGTATCTGAAAAAGCAACACCAGCAGGTGTGGAGCGTAGACCCAAGTACAGTACAGCTGGAACTGAATGCAAAGGTGGTGTTTGAATGAAATAAGAGTAGTTGGAGTCTAAGGTCTGTAGCCTCAACGTAGAGAGGTTCTTTTGTGATGGAGAACAAGTCCTGAATCTTGTTTTCTCTCTATTATTAAACTTGGTTTCCTTATTGGTTACCTGCAGCTCATTTCTAAAATACTTAGAGGGAAGAGCCTGAATCCAAGCCTTGCTGAAATCCATGAAGATCTTTCCGTTAACAGTACATGTCTTTTGAATTCTGGCTCATAATCCACAGGGTTTCTTGTGGATTTTATTGCCAATTTTGCCAGAGTAAAAACTTGCAGGACTTCTTTCTAATTATTTTTGATCTGTGCCATTTAAGTCATTTCTTTAGCAAGCCTTTTAGCAGAAGTTGAATGTCTCCTATTGTAACAGCTTTGCAAACACAAGGTGAATAGTGAATGAATTAGGCTGTCTCATTTGCCAGCACATATGCCAAATGTCAGGCAATGACAGAAACTAAAGATTTATGGCACAGAAGGGAAGAATTTTATGATCTTCTATGGACTAATGTAATGACTCTTTTATACAAACAGAGATGAAATGCATTTAAAAATGTAGCTACTTAGAAAATTGGCCTGAACACATTCTAAAATCTGGAGAAGTTCATTAGAGGGAAGAGCTGTGAAAGTGCCCTTTGTTTTTAGTTCCGTAGAATGTTTTAATCCTGAAATAAAATGGCTGGATTTTAATGCACCCTGTTATTGGAGTGATCATTTCAAGATCTGGCGCTTCATCGAACTTGTCCTCTGGCACAACATGGTGCAGAGTTGCTCTTACTTTTCGGAGGTAATACCAGTATTGTTTCAATAGCTGTTCAGAAACGAGATGAAACTAGATGTTGTAAAGCCATCACCGTGCTCCAAGGGCATAGCAAACACTGTTTCAGCTGAGCAGATCCTCTGGACCCTCCTAGGTGGGAGGGATGAAGGACCTTTCAAAAGTGCTGAGTCCAAATTGGCAGCATGGCAGTTTCAGACCTTCTGTAGACTCTCACCAAGAGTTCCTGTACTAGATGCCCTTTAAAGGTCCCTTGCCACCCAAAACATTCTATGATTCTCTTATTCTTGTGTTCTCTTAACAGACCTTTTACTCATAGAGCTGGTAGTTTTCTTTTCTTACAGAATCAGAAATCTGCAACTAACTTGTACAGCAAAGTTGAGCATCTTGGAGAGCCCTGAATAACTTCCCTCCTACTCAGCCTTTACATACGGCAAAGTCTTCTCACATCATGTTCTTACAGGAGGTTTTCCTTGACCCTCTGTTTCTGTCATAGATGTCGTGATAGTCTACACTTTGGACTCACTTAGCTTTTACTTTTCACCTGTTAAAAATCCTTGTAGTAACCTGAATAGAGCTTGGCAGGAGGAGTGCACACCATGGGAAGGAAGTGTTTGGAGGGTGCTCTGGGGATCTGAATGGCTTGAATGCCAGCTCTGCCCACAGCCTCTCTGCAAATCACCCTGTTAATAAAGAGCCTATTTTAGTTCTGGAAACATGGAGTCTTCTCAGGCTATTACCCAGCATGTGGTAAATTAAACAATCTTGGCCTGATTGCATAATGTCACTTGAAATGTAAGATCCTTTTTCTCTTTAACCCCAAAAATTTACAATCCATTTTTGTTTAGATTTATTGTAATTAGATAATAATTCTGCTCCTTTGAGGCTCTTCTGGGAAGTTTTTTAACACTTTTTTTATGGCTGATCTCAAAATAACCAGGGGCAGGAGCACTGCTTGGCCTCCCTGCATCAAATTTGGCTCAGTGCAAGGGAGCACGTGGTGCCCAGGTACTGCAGAATGATTTGGAACTTGGGCTGTAGCAAGAGCCAGGCAAGAGGATTACTGCTATGCGAGGATAAATATGCTTCAATCCCACCTAACCAGTGTCTCTGTTACTGTCTTTCAGGAAAAGGATTTTGAAAATCACTGCTAGTAGCTAGAAGGTTTTCAAGTCTAGAAGTACCTAGGTCCATGCTGAAATCCTTTTGTCTTCTGGTCTGTATTTAAACAGGTCCTTCGTTTTCAGCAGGTGTTGATATACGGTCTAGAAGAAAGGATCGAATTATTTCATTTTGGAAAATCACAAAGAAAAGACATGCTTTTTCTTATAAAAGCACAATGATTCACTGCAGTCCACAGGGCAAATATCACCTTGGTCAGCACAGGTAACAGGCACGCATTAAGCTCTTCATCTCAGTGTTTCTTGCTGGTCAATGAGCTGTGTGGTGTTAATTTAGCAAGATTACTAGGCTCCATCTTTTAACTCTGGCCATGTGTTTTAGGAAGCAATGAGGCCTTGCAGGACATTTCTGTGGCACATTATAACGCTTCATAGAAGTCAGAGATTGTGTGTCATTGAAAAAAAAAGAAAGATACTGTAAGTTAACCAGGCCATTTACCTGTCAATGTGAGGGGGCACTTCACAGTATTTTCCAGCTTGATTTTCAGTGTTTGATGTGTTGAGCTTTTCCTTTCATCTTTGGAGAGATGCTTCCATATCCCAGTACCTGTTAAAGTTCTCTTTGGAGGTGACGCTCATCTTTTCACCTGACAAAAGTCACAATTTCTTCATAGCCAGTTCTTCGAACTTGAATACAGACTTCCCTGATTTATAATGGTGATTTCTGTTCCCCAGTGTTCCCTTCACCTCCTTCCTGGCTTCTGGACACGTGTGACACAACAGGGAAAGGTTGAGGGTCAGGATTGAAAAAAAATAAAATAACCAAAATGTTTTAGTGTACAGTACTGTCTGCCCTTAATTTTAGAATTGGCTTCTACTGCTCTGCAGGGACTCTCATCTAATTAAAGTTCAGATAGTTAGATAATGCTGTCTCGACATCAATCCCTGATGCTGTGCTGTTTATTCATGTCAGGTATTCATAAGACAGTTGACATTTCCTTCCTTAAAGATCTTTTGGGTAAATTACAGGCCTTTTACTGCTTTGACCTTTTCCTTTACATGAAGAACTTTTGTTTTCACCATTTTTTTTGTGATTATAATGTTGGAATGGATGTAATTGGAGAGGTGTAGTTGTTCTAGTCTGTATAGTTGTGCCATTACCTGTAATGATCCTCTAATACTGGTATTTATAAGTGATTATCTCTTACTAAACTACTTTAAATTTGAAGAAAGAGCCAGACTGTTTCACTGAATGGTTTTGGTGAATCACCTTTTCCCTTCCTTTCCCTGAATACTACATTTGCTTTCCTAACGCATTCATTTTGTGCCTGAGTCTTAGGGAGATGGCTTGCTCTATTAATATATTTCTGGAGTTCTTCTGTTATGAATAGCCTTTTATAGCTTTAATGTAGTTTTTGAAAATTCCTCTATTATTGATCTAGATATTATCCCAGCAGGAGTCAAAACCACAAGACAATTGTGTGAGGATAATTTCTTACTACAGTAGCATTTTATTCTTTCGCCTGCTGTGTGGTGTATGCTTTGATGGATGACCCACTGTTTAAAATGTGTATTAGACATTGGCTTGCTAATTGAATGCCTTAAGGAGAGCCTCTACCCATTCAGTCTCAGTAAATTTGTGGAGTTTCTGTTATTTTATTTCGTGCTTATGTTCTTACGTTTACTTCTTTCTGTTTTCTGATTTTGTAGAGAAGAATGAGAGTAATGGCAAAAAATCAAATTACTTTGTATCCTCACTCAAGAGTTTCAGCTCAGGACAGAGGTGAGACATTGAGGCCACTCAGGTTCAGGACTAGGTCTGCCAGATGGGAGGATGAGGAGGAGAAGAGGTGAGTTTTGCATTTCAGAAGGGAGTGAGAAGAGCACTCACCTGGAATTTGAGAGATCTGAATTTGGATCCCTCTTTCCTCCTGAAGGACCATCTCCCATATCTCAGAAGAGGACCATAATTACAAAGCTGTGAGGTGCTCTCAGACTTCTCTGTTTAAGTGCCTGTGCTTGAAGCATTTTGCTGGGAGGGAGAATGTGAGACCATTCATAGTGGAAGAAAGGGGATAAAGTTATTCTCCTAATCTGTGAGCTGTTGAATTGAAAAAGCAGCCATGGAGAGGCACAGGGACTTCTGCATATCTCCAGGAATTTTTTCTGTGTATAATCCCCATTCCCCTTGTTGGATGTTTTTGTTTGTTTGTTTTTTGGGGTTGGTTTTTTGTGGAGCAGGTATGAATCAGAAACAGCTGCTAAGGCCAATCAGAAAGATTTGGGCTTTTTTTTTTTTCTAGACAGAGGGATGTGTAGAGAATTGCAGAATGGCTTGGTTAAAGATCATCTAGGTAGTCCTTCCTCTCTGCCATGATCAGGTTGTTCAAAGCCCCGTACTAACTTTGAACACTTCCAGTGATGGTGCATCCACAACTTCTATGGACAACCTGTTTCAGTGGCTCACCAAATGATAGTAAAGCCAACTCCATATCTAGCAGATAGTCCATCCATCAAATCCATATCTCTCTAATTTAGAGACAAGGACATTGTGTGGGGCCATGTCAAAGGCCTTCCAGAAGTCAAGTTAGACAACACCTCTTGCTCTTCTCTTACCCACCAATGCAGTCACTTGATTGTAGGCAGCCATCACATTTGTGAAGCCATATTGCCTGTGTCTCATCACCTTCCTGTCATCCATATGCCTTGACATATCCTCCAGGAAGATGTGTTCCGTGATCTTACTGGGCACAGAGGTGAGGCTGACTCACTGGTAGTTCATAGGGTCCTCTTTTTTTACCCTTTTAAAGAATGGGTGTGAAGTTCCACTTTCTCCAGTCACTGGAGGCTTTTTCTTGACTGCCAGGACTTTTCAAGTATGATGGAGAGTGGCTTAGCAACTACATCAGCCAGTTCTCTCAGGACTCTAGGATGCATCTCATCAGGTCTCATGGGCTTGTGTATGTTCAGGTCCCTCAGAGGGTCTCAAACCTGATCTTCTCCTACAATGTGTGGGACTTCATTCCTCCAGTCCTTGCCTTAAGATTGAGGGACTCAAGAGATGTGGGGTGAGCAATTGCCAGTGAAACTGAGGCAAAAATGTTGTTAGGTACCTCAGCCTTCTCCATGTCAAATGTCACCAGGTTCCGTGTCTCAGTTATCAGGTGATGAATGAAAACATCAATTCATCTAAACCAAAGCAAGCTGTTTTCTATTAAGCACAATAATTAATACTGGTTTTTAAAGATTTGAGTTGGAAACCAAATTTGGAAAAAAAAATAAAATAAAAAATTGTTGTATAGTAATGACCTCTTCAAAATAAACATGCAGGTTTGAGAAGAAGCAGGGGGCCCTGCCTGGGCTGGAGAGGGGGCGGGGGGGGACACGGG
>WUAM01000407.1:3767996-3789676 GCA_024336885.1 Actenoides hombroni | reverse complement strand
AGTGTTAAAAACAGACACCTCTCACAAATGAAGGAGGGGGGTGGGGGGAGAGGCGGGGCGCCGGGCGGGGGGTGGGGGGGGGGTGGGGGGGGACACGGGGTGACAAGATGACTACCAGATGTCCCTTCCATCCTCAACCATTCTGTGAAACCTTTAAACCCCAAATAACTGTGTTTGCAAAGGAAGTAATTCTCTTTTTGTTACTGTCATCAGCTGCCTGGAAGCACAACTTGTTTTCTTTCACTGTAACTGCTCCTTGCTTATTTGAAAGAGATGGAGGCAGAATCTAGCTCTTTGTGTTCCTGAAGCAAGGCCTGGCATCAGATGCATTAGAAAGAGGAAGGTCTCTGTTTTTCTTCTGAAAGTGCTTGCAGAACACATTCAAGGCCAAATCATGATGTTATTTTCATCTCTGTCCCTGCACATGTAATCATGTGTTGCTCCACCCAGAGAGCTCTCACTGATAGCTTCAAGTAGAGAAAAGTGCCCTGTGTTCAAAATAGAGGCTACAGTGGTGCAGAGAAAGAATCTGTGGTCTGAACCAGGAAAGATTATTTTATTCTCATTAATGAACCTTACTTTAGCCCAGAAAGTAAGTGTGTAGGATCAGATGAATGAAAAGTAATAAAAGCAGGCAGGAAATTAGGGAACACATTTCCTCTCGGATGCCCTTGTGACAATTTAGCACAAACATGAAATCTGGAGATTCCTTGTTGGCTTGTGGGGCTGGTCATGCACACCCAAGCTCTTGGGGGTGGGTAATAGGGTCACAGTGGCACTCTCTTACCTCTGTGAAACTCCTTTCCTCACCAGCACCATCCCCTTGGGGGCAATGGTGACTCTTGTCCTTTCCTCCTCCTCTCTCTGCGTAGAAGGCAGTTGCTGGTAGCTGTTCACCAGGCCTGTTCTGTGCTTTTCTGTAATTTGTCTGACCTGTATTTTCAGGGAAGCAATTGCTTTGGGGCTGCAAAGCAGCCTTAAGGCACTTGAATATCCCAACCACTCCATTGATAGCTACATTTAGTGGTTAACTTCTTCAAGTAAAGGCAACTGATTTCTCAGTTCGGGGTGGGGTCATAAACAGTCATGTCCACTCCATCAAATGCTGGTTTATACAGGAGTTGTTATTTTAAAGTTCAGTGCTGCAGTACTCAGAAGTCGAAACTGTCTCTTGCGTACGCTGATGGAGGGGGGGAAGGGAAAGGAGAGAAAGGCACATTTTGGGAGGTAGAGGGGGAGGAATTTATTCTAATCCTCCTGAAATTATTTTCTTGGTGAAAATTGTTAGATCTGGATGGACTAAGCCAACTGAGTTACCAAGACAACCTATCCTCTCGTGAAGATGACCACGTATCTGTTGATTCAAGAACAACTGAGAGCAGGGGCACTGGGCAGCATCAAGGGCCTAGGATGGAGCCCGGCGTTGCCGATGGCGTTAGCCGGCAAGCCACCGATGGACGTTCGGAAAGGGAGACAGCATTTACTAACCAGGGATTTGAAGTAAATGATGCAACTGACAGCTCATCGGCTTGGAGCCCTGAGGTATGATGAATTGTCATTTATTACACACGGTGTAAGCTTTTTTGAAGGATACTGGGGGCCAAAAGATGTTAGAGGAGAAATGAAGTGAAAAATTGATCAGCACAGCACAAGATAATGGTACTCCTATGTGCGTGTGTGCGTGGACATACACCCCTCTCTATGTGTTTCCCTTTTTTCTGGTGTTTCACCTCTTGCAACTAACACTTATTCAGAGAAGCTCTTTTATTGCTTGATTTCTGACTGCAGTCTCTGAACTGAAATTGGAACCATTAGCTGCCTGACAGCATTTACTGTCATTTAGCAGAGCACTCTGTGGTGGCCCAGGGCTTTGTTACTGTCTGTACATGCAGGGTGGGTGTCTGGGGACATGGTATGTAGTCACTGGGTCAGATCTGTGCCTCTTTTTCCAGGAGTTTGCTATGGCTTAGACAGTGGGAAGCACCTGGAAAGCTGGAGGCAGCTGGTGGGGTTGCCCATGGCTTGGTTAAGTGACCATCACTCTAGTCCCCATTGTTACTGGGCATCTTTGCAGGGAAGGAGAGAGCCTGAAAGCTCCTCTACTTTGCCTTCATTCTGCACTTATATTTTGGAGCCTCAAGAAAACATTACAGTTTCTAAGGCATTGTAAACACCTGATGACTTAGCATCCCCCTTTTCTCTCATAATCTTTCTGTGTGACGTGTTTTCATTATTAGTTTACCACAAGATTGAATTTCTGAAAAAGTATCAGCCTGCATCAGACATATTAAAAGAACAGAACAAAGGTCACATCATCTGCCTGAGTTAAAAGAGACTGTTCTTCAGCGGTGGAAATTAATACCTCCATCACACAAGAGCAACAAGGCTTTTAAGGAAAGGTTCCTTTCCTCAGGGCACGCTGCCTGCAGCCAGTTAAAGAGATGGAAAGCAGCTCCTCAGTGCTTATGCTCTAAGGGGTGTTTTGAACAGCATTTTTGGTTTGCTGCACAAGCCAGTCCCACAAAACTCTAGACAACACATGGGAACTCCGCTTGGGGACAGCCCTGCCCTCTCTTTGCCGTGTGCCTCTGATGTGCACTGTTGGTCTGCCCTTCTGAGGCTCGTTTCTCCTTTTCTCTTTCTCCTTTTCTCACATTTGCTGTACATTGCCATGGTTTCACATGTGCCGCAGTGTCTCTGGTGTCCTCTTGTATTTCTTTGGAATACATCTCTCGTTTTGCTCCTGGTACCTACGTTTTAAAAATGCAAAGAATGGTTATAGCGTCAGGGGGCAGATATGCCCGAGTCCCAGCTTATCTACTTACAAGCAGCTTCTCATTCAAAGGTATTGTGTGGACTAATGAAAGAGTTTTTATTGCAGGAACTGAATGTTCTGACATGCCAGAAATGTCCAAGCACTATTATGCTCTACTCAAAGGACCTCTCTTTAGAGACAAAAATTATAATTTTATGCCCCTGCAGTGGAACCACAAGTACCATTTCAAGCCTTGTCCATAATTAGCTGCTCTTTCAGGTTTCTCTGGCAGAAATGGACTTATTTTACCTAGTGAAGTGGATCTTGGCTGTCCCGAATGACTGGGTTATACATACAGTATCAATCAGTGTACTTGGCTTGACCTCTGAACAACTGTGCTGGAAAGAGGGAAAGAAAGAAATTCAGATGAAATATATTTCCTCATATTCCAGCTTAAGTGTCTGTATAACCAGTACATTCACAAAGGGCTCATAGCCCCACCTGAGCTCCAAAAGCTGAGGGGAATTCTGTCAGTGATTTCCAGAGAAAAAGGGTTGAGTGGCCACAAGCTTTGTGTGCTGAAAACTGGTGCAAGAGTGAGTCCCAGACAGCACAGTGCTCTCTGAAACCATGAGGTCTCTAAAGCTGGATTGCCCACAGAAAGGTCACTGCCATGGAGTTTGTCATTTCTCTTTCCCTCTCTGCCTCCAGTTCATGCAGTTTTCTCTGCAGTGGATGTGGCCGCAGCTGGAGTAGCACAACTTGATATTTCATGAAATCCAGATCTTTTCTAACTGTTCTGTCAAAAAACAGATAGCTGACCTTCAGTCTGCCCTACATGGTGCCAGAAGATGAGATGCTCAGCCCTGTTGGGGCAGGAAGGTGTCTCTTGGATCTTCTTACCTGTGGGTTTCTGATGACGCATGGGAGTTCGCATTCTCCAGCTCAGGCAGGTAGATGAAAGCAAAGTTATGCTGCAAGCACAGTTGTCTCCACACTTTAGCAGCCATTCTCAAATGTGCCTTCTCCTCAATAGCAAGTGCACAGATGAAAGTGGGGAGGGATGAGCATGTGGAAGGAAACATGAATCAAGTGTAATCCCGTTACGTTTCCTTCTTGAATATTATTTCATCAACCAGACAGAAATAACCTGACAGCTACACAGCAGCACTTAACATTCACATAACATCACGTTCTCTTCAGGCAACCTGGCCCGCCTTTCATTTTTGTCTTTGCAGCCTTCTCTTCCTACAGAAAGGCGTTTTTATGGGCAACCGAGTCATTTTGTGTGCTGTCCAAGCAACGATTTTTCTCTCTTTGATGTTGTTTCTGCAAGATGTATGACAGCAGGTCTCCATCACTAAGGTGCACACGTTGACTTTTGTGTTCGCATGCATGAATCTCAAACAGCCATGAAGATACAAAAAGCTGGAGCTTTGCACATCATGGCAGATGAATCTAAGCACTTGAAAAGTAGATTGAGAGAAGGTAGATATGCATTTTGAGGTTTGTTTGAGGTCTTGCTTGGGGCACATACCACACTAGACACTTCTGAAGGGAATTGCACCAGAAGTCCTATGGCCCATCGTCAGTACTCCAAACAATAAGATTCCTACGTTGAAAAGAACTGTTGCTTGAAATGCGAGAGAAGATAAATGTTTGAGGAGGAGGGTGACTCAGATTGCTAGTGACAGGCCTTAATTCACCTTCTGCTATTAACTGGAAATCTTTCCCTAGTACAGTGTATCCTCATGTTTAAACACAAATCATTGATCACTATAGCAACCTCTTTATCACATGAAGCACGTTCTAGCTCTAAGATAAAAAAGCACTTTTGAGCAGAACCGCACACGCCCACTCATCAAAAGGCAAGGTGAGCATCCATGGTTTTTTATCTTTTATCAAGATGAATCTTGTTTTAAAAGTAGGTGAAATATTGTGTGTGAATTGGTCTGTGCGTGTTTTGATTGTTTACTTTGAATTTTTATTCTGCATGTATTAGTATCCAAACTGAACAGAAGGAACAGATGCTTCTCTTGGGAGATTTGAAAAGGAAATAAAGAATCAATATGTATTTAATCAGACTGGTTTTCTTGATGATCATTGCTTTAGCTGTTGGAAAACTACTGAATTTAAGGTAGATCTAGAAATGGAATTTCCATTCTGCAGGAACTTCTGACATGGTGATTTTCCCTTCCATCAAAGTGAACACCGTGCTTCAGTTTTTGCATTTCCAGCAGAACAAAATATCCCAAAAGTTAGAAGGTTTGACTGAATTGTTTGATTTGGGTAATGTAAAAAATCCATTTTGAAAAAATTCCCGAGTACATTCAAAGTAATAGGTTAATAGGTTAAGTTGGTTTTTTTGGGTTTTTTTTGAACAAAGGAAACCAAAAAGTTGTATTGATGCCTCAAAATCAACATGAATGAAATGTGGGGAAAAAAAAAAATATTTTTTTAAAATCTGTGTAGAATTTTTGGCAAATTAACAGTCTCCTCCAAAACACTTAAATATTGATGATACTTTTTATTGGGAAAACTTCACGAGTGCTGTTGCTTACTAAATTGTATGGGGAATATTACCCAAAATCAAGCAATTAACTATCAGTGGCCTTTCAAGAAACAACATGATCCTTATTTTGCAGAGCAACTGCCTACACTTGCAAGCACAAGCAAGGAGAACATTGGTTGGTTTTTTTAATAGAGTTGGGATCACAGAGACAGTTGAACTCCAACAGAGGTTTTATTTCTTCCTTGTCTTTGCAGGAACATAATGAAGTGAACAGTGTACCAGCTCATCATGGTGCTCATGAGCCCATCTGTAAATGCGGTGATCTAGATGTCATCTTCAACTACAAAGCCTCAAGTCAAAAGCTAATAGTTACTGTCTTGGAGGCCAGGGATATCCCAGACAAAGACCGCAGTGGTGTGAACACCTGGCAAGTACACACAGTCCTGATGCCTAGCAAGAAACAGAGGGGTAAGACAAGAGTTCAGAAAGGACCCATCCCCATGTTCAAGGATAAAATTACCTTCAGTAAGCTGGAGCCAGAGGAGTTAAGCAGCCATGCCATTCGTTTCCGCCTCTACGCAGTGCACAGGGTGATTGGAGAGAAGATGATGGGAGAGCAGTTGTTCTACCTGAGCAACATCAGCCAGGAAGGGGAAGCAAAGGTGACACTGGTCTTGGAGCCAAGGAGTAACTTGAGCGTAAGTTTGATGAAAGAAATATGGAGTCTGTTAAATTGTTTATCTGGTGAATGGGGACCAGCTGTACCTGATACCTTTCATTCAGAGCTGTTAGGATGCAACTGGTGGATCTGTCCTGCTGTCACTTGAAAAGTTATCAGTAAGGAGAAGCACAGGGCTTTCCCTACACAAAGCTGTGCCTTATTAACAGTGTCTCAGCTAGCAAGCTTACACAAAGTCATGCCGACATGCTAGATCTACACAAGTCCTCAAATGCTGTGCCATGCAGAAACAGTAGGTTGGTTGCAGAAACGGTAGGTTGGTCCCAGAACCACGAAGGCTAAAAACATCTTAATTTCAAAAAGGATAGTAGTTCTTGTGCACCATTACATTGGTGGACCTGTATTACTGACAGTGCAAGAGCTACCTCATTTGGCACTAGCTACTAGCTTGTGTATCTCTATGTTGTGCAATTTCCCTGTTATCAGAAGCACTTAGTAATGTTCCTTTTCATAATAGACAGAAGTGGAGAGATGGGTCATGTGAGGAGGAACTGCTTGTGCTGCTTTATAATCTTCCATGCACATCACAGTTGTATCCAACTCTGGCTATGCCAACCAGTTTTGTAGATGAGCTCTGTCCTGATTCATTGTCTACAAAAAGCTCACAATGGACACAAAATGAATAAAACGTCATGCTCTGGATGAAGAGTGGATAGGGAGAGCATCATGGTAGCAAGGCAAGAAAGTAAGAAAATACATAGTACATGACCAAAAAAAACCAAACTGCAAAATAAATTCCATCCAAAAATCACTGTCAAGGAGATTTACTGTGCATTTGATGTAGTAGGATGTATGCTTATCTCAGAGGCTTTGATTAACAGTAGTGATAACACATTATGCAGAGTTCCTCATCTTTAAGAAGAAAGTTCAGAGGTGTGTTTTCGTAAAAATGTTGCTCTGATTCTTTTGGTGCCCCATCATAATTCATTCTTAGTCGTTGTCATTTCTTAAGAGAGATCTTACCAAACAAGGCTACAAGCTATAAAGGAAGGGAGGGCGGTGGTGAATGTCCTGATGAGACTTTTGGTGCTCTTTCCCCGCAGAGTGCAGACTCTCAGCTTAGTCTGTCAGCAATCTCTCACAGTGACAGCGCTTCTTCAACACAGTCCCTGTCGCATGGAGGGGTGCCAGAGCTGCTCGTGGGATTGTCGTACAATGCCACTACGGGGAGGCTGTCAGTGGAGATGATCAAAGGCAGTCATTTCCGAAACCTCGCAATTAATAGGCCACCTGGTAAGTACTCTGACTGCTATTAAATAACACCGTCGAGTCAAAATCTGCTTTTTATTTTCCTCCTCGAGATATTCAATTATGTCATTTCTGAGCTGGGTTTCCTTGCAGAGTATCTGATGGAAAATTAAAAGCATTATTTCAAATAGGTGTGCTGGTAAAATTTACAGTGTAATTGGAGGCAATCACATGAAGACACAGCTGACGGGACAGTAATACCTGAAGGTCTCTTTTCCTGCATATACCTTTACAACATCTGATTATGGCAAAAGCATTATTATACCCAAAGCACAGAGTAATTCTCAGCAGATCCATAAAAAGAAAGAAGCACTTTTCAAGTGATTATGTTACCATGTGACCTCCAGAGGACCTGCCTGGTGCCATTAAGCGTTTCCCAGGGCTATGCTTTGTTTAGTCCCCTTGCTATGCTGCTGAGCACCAGGTGACCTGGTGCTTTGGGCCCTTCGGGGATCCCGCTGCTCTGAATTCTCCCCTGCCAAACAAGAAAATCTTCTGCAGAAAGAAGTTTTGAAAGTTGTCCTTCTGGGTCACAACAGTTGAGTTCCCTTCCTCCAATAACTAAAGGAAAAAATGGAAAGTGCCTTACAGTGGATTTAGTTAGTGCTTGAGCTGTAGATAGTCCTCGAGATGAATAGTGGATGCACAGTGCTGATGCCCACAGTATAGATTGGGTCACGTGTTATCTGTTCTGCTGCTGGGGTGCCTCATTCAGGGGCTGAATGGCAGTGCTGTATTCATCTCATGTTGTCCTTTTGCCTTCTGCCTGAAACCAGCAGCTAATGACAATGTGAGATAATGGGTTTTTATTTGTTGGTGTGTTTGCTTTTTGTGATGTAGTTGCCTGCCTGTCAAAGGTAATAACCTTTTAAGAGTTCCTCGCATTCACTGGATTCGACATAGTATCTCCAGCTTGCAAAATGCTAAGATTGCTTTTGAAAGATACTGTGCTCTTTGGCCCAGAGTTAGCAAAATATTTATGGAATATTTCAGTATATGGACGTGAAAACTTAAGTTTCCACTGAACTGTTCTTCAGTGTATTACAGAAATAATCTGTGTCATCAGTCAGTCCCTTGAGAATTAAGGGCAAGTCTGTGCAACGGGAAAACACATGGCCCCTGTCTGTACAGCCCTGGCTAGTCTTGTGTTAGCAGTGGCAACACAGGTCTCCATGTGAGTCACTTAAAGACGTGATGAGGTGAGAACAGGAGAAGAATATGAGGAAAAAAGACATTCCTTGAGGGAGTTTTAATTTTCAGTTCTGCCTGAATTTTCCATATCTGTGTTTGTAGGGTTTCAGATAAACCTAGTTAAATTGGTTTGATAAGCTAGCCAAAGTCTGCCACCTAAACTAAGTCCTGACATTGTTTCTTAACAGTTCTTCCATCTGTTAAGGCTGTCTTGAGTTGTTTCTTCACATCCTTCCTGTATCCAGATCAGCTTTAGCATTGTCAGACCAGTATATCTCAGTGTTAGATCAGTTATTAGGTGAAACGTGAAAATTTACACATGATTACAGAACCAATTCTGAAGCTATGACAATCTGCTTCTTTTATTCTAAGTCACATTGTTCCTTCTGTGTTCTGCATTGTTGTTCTACACCTATAAAGTTCCCAGTAATGTGGTGAGAAATGGAAAGCCCAGTGAAACAGAAATTGAAAGAAGTTAAAAAGAAGGAAGAAAACTAGCACTTGTCTCATGCTGGAGTAGCATTTTGCTGATAACTCTTGCAGGCACCACAGAGGAGTGCTGTGAGGTCCAATCATTACTGTCTGAAACATGCTGGTGGCTGAATGAGATGCTCAATAAGTCTTTCACTAGGTGAAAACTAAAACTCCTGTCTCCCTCTCTGGAGGGTGAGCAAATAGCCCTTGTGTTTTCTCAAATATGTCCTAGCTGCGATTTTGTTGTTTGAGGCTGAGAGGGAATGATTTATTTCTTTCAAGTATCATGGGGATTTCAGATATAATAGCACTTTGGGATTCTTCAATACCAAGCCCAAACTGCTATTCAGGGCAGCCATTTATGGTACAACTGAGAGAAGTCAATGGGCAGAATCCATCTCCATTCCCAGCCCTGCATGTACAGAGCCTATGCAGTACCTTTGTGTGGTCCTGTCACAGCCCAGTGGCTTTAGTATTACAGAATCAGAGAACCATAGAAAGGTAGGGGTTGGAAGAGACCTCTGGAGATCCTCTGGTCCAACCCTTCTGCCACCACAGCAGGTTTACCTAGAGAAGGTTGCACAGGAACACATCCAGGAGGTTTTTGAAAGTCTCCAGAGAAGGAGACTCCACAACCTTTCTGGGCAGCCGGTTCCAGTGTCTGTCACTCTCACAGGGAAGAAGTTTACTGCGGCTCTCAGCTATTTGCAGCAGTTTTGGTTGCTGATGATAGCTGCAGCTGTGGGGAACGACAGGAGAGTCTTGCATGACAGCAGATTCTCCAGCTGTGCTTTCTGGCCACCCTGACCCTCTTCTCTGTCACCTGGGGTCCCGCACAGATGAGCTCAGCATCTCCCGCAGCGTGTGCGCTCCCTCCCTGGCATCCTTGCCCGGGGATTTCACTGTGTGCAGAAGGAACAGGACAGGGGCATCGGGGATTTTAGGTGTTAAAGACTGCAGAGGCTAAACCAGATGGCTTTCTGGAGAAGGAAAGGAAGATTGTGCGTGTCTCAGTTTTTCCTGGGCACGTCTTTTCCTTCGCTTAAACCTTTAAGTGGGATGCAGAGCTTTAAACTGAGTCAGGTAAATAGCAAAGTCATGAGTGCTTACGTGGGTAATAACTGAGTTAGGGAACAGCTGGACAGCTTACAGAGACTTAAAATCTAGCAGGCAGTGTCTTCTCTCCAGGTCACATATGTGGGATTTAAGAATAGTTTGGTCAAGGGTAAGCGTCCAGGTATTGTTCTGGGGAACATGCCGAGTTATGGGCCTGAGTCTGCAATCCGTGACCACACAAATAGATCCATTATCACTCCAAGCACTTAAGAGCACTCAAGAGTATGGCTGCAGCATCGGACTGTAAATTATCAGTGTGTGCCAAAAAGCCTCATGCAGAAAAGCATCCGCAGTTTTGTCAGATGTGGACACCCTAAGTATCTTAGTGCTAATGGTTTGTGTGCTGTGCACCTCATTCTCTTTGGTTCTTGTAAAAATCATTAAACTCTGCTAGGGATTCATATTTTAGTCTGTGGTATTATATCTTTTCAGAACTAAAACCCCTGTGTTCTTATAAAGGATGGTGGCTATAAAAAAAGTAACAAGAAAAGCCTACACTGCTGTCAGACATGTCTTAAAAAATTTATAACCAGTTACATACTATGTGCACAGTGGTAGTACCTTGGGATTGTAGTGATGGACCAGGAATCGTTTTGCTAGTCAGTGTATAAATGTGTAACAGAGAGATGGTCTCTGCCCAAATGATGTTTACCCTTCATCAGCTGCTCTGCTGGGTGCAGCTCTCTCTCTCCTCTAATCCAGCCTTCATTCTTTGCTGTTCTACATTTCTTCTGGGGTTTACGTCTGTGTGTTATGCAGTTTGAGAAAGACTATTGTAAAGATATTCCCTCGCCTAAGAAAAGTCCTCCAGGCTTTTCAGCAGCTGCAGAATTAATCACACATAATAATTACATCCGTACATGATCATTATTATACCAGCAGCATATTAACCCCATTAAACAAATACAATAGCATTAAAGCTGGAAAAGACAGGAGGGAGAGAACAAGCTATCAGGATTTCTATTTGGAGCAGGAGAAATTCTTGGAGTAAAGACTTTTCTGAAAACCTGAGCCACAGATAACAAAGCCAAGAAGCACAGAAGATGCTCCCATGGAAAAATTAGGATCCTTACATGGTATTTGTTGCTCTGGTATCAGAGTGTCTGAAAGCCAGTGGTGGATTTTAGTTTATCACCTTTTTCGTGAGGGAAGGAAAGTTAGTTCTCCAGGAATGAAACAGGGATAAGGCATGGCTTAATTTCTTTAATTACTAAAAACCACACCAGGAGACTGAATAAAAAATTAACTTTTCATGTGCATATCTTGGTCTGAACAGGGAACTCAGTTGAGCTCCCAAAGCTTTGTAATTCATGCATCCATCTCATTAGGAGTAGAAGGGGGATCCTTACCAGGATGAGCTGGGGTGCATTCAGTCCTCCAGACACTTGGGGTAACAGAGCAGTTGAGGTGCTGGGCAGCTTCTTGCTGCTGAGCACTTGCCAGTGGCCACAGTAAGCTTGTACAAGACCACCTCTCCATCTGCATCTTTTTGTTTCCTGTCCTTGACTATAACTTGAATACACTTACAGTAAGATCGGCTGAGTAAGTTTTGTTCAGGGTGGTAAAGATGACACTGACCACAGGGAGCCCCAGAAGGATGTCTCAGTAACGAGGAGCTGGGCAGTGAGGTGGAAGGTGAAGTTTGGGTAAAAGTAAGATATCGCATGGGGGCAGGGGTGGAATTCAATCTGGGTGGACTCAGAGCCACTTGGGAGTGAAATATTAGGCTTACAGTAAACAGGTCCAGGAAAATGTCCACTCAAGGATCAGCAGTTAGCAGTGAAAAACAAAGGGTTAGAAATATACAGAGGACAAAATGAAAAATTGGCATCTGACTATAAATATGCAGTCGCTGGTGTAAGGAGTACCGTGTACAGTTCTGGCTCCCTCTATTCAAACACAATACAGCAGAACTGGAAAGATGTGGTGAGCAGTGTCAGAGGCAATCAGGGGTATGGGAACAGTTTCCAGCAAGCTGCAGCTGAATAGACAGCACCTCCTACGATGCTACGACAAAGGGAGACAGGGAAAGATTTCACAGTGGTCTATGAAATCATAAGTGTTGTTGAGAAAGTGAATTGGCAACTGTTATTCATTGTCTCTCTTGTTACAAACCAAAGAATCATAAAATGAAGGGAGGAGGTAGTGGGTCCTGAGAAGGAGATAGCTCTTTACTTACGCTGTTGAGTTCCTCACTACAGAACATTATGGATGCTAGAAGTTTACTTGAGTTTGGTACAGCAGAGTACAAGGTCACAAATTAAAATCCACTGAGGACCATTAAATACAAAGACACTGCCTCTGACTGAGGAATTTCTTGAGTCACAAATCACTAGAGACTGGGAGAATATTAGGGAGAGAATCCACATATGCCATATTTGACATATTTTTATAGACTTTCTAAGGCATGTGGTATTTGGTACTGTTGGGTGAATGGTCTGGCTTGGTACAGCTGTTCCCACCACTTGTGAGACCTGGGACTAATTAGGCTCAGAAAAGCCCCTTCCAAAACAAGCAGAAGACAAAGCCATTGCTTCCAGGGTACAACTCTCCTAATTCCAAATTTCAGTTGGAGCTGAATGTTCAGTACCAATCTGCAGTGACTCTACAGAGCAGTGTTTGCAGGAGATCCAAGGACAGGCTGTATAATAAAGCCGTGCCTGTGAGTGCCACTGCTGGAGGTGAGAAAAGCCTGGCTTAAGCATCCTTACGTCATGCTGCTGCCCTTGCTGAGTAGGTGTCAATTTGTGCTTTCTGATACGCTCTCGGTTAAAGTTCCCACCCCCTTTCTGAGGCAGCAGCAATGCAAAAAGCTCAATGTGTGGTGTTGAAAGTGTTGAAATGCCCTTAATAGGGGAAGGTCACCTTGTGCATCCAGAGAGGTGCCCGTGTTCTGCTTTAGCTGGGCAAGCCTGGATGAAAGCTGTAGCTCCTCAGGGCTGGAGAGTGCAGGGAGCGATAAGCTGGCTCTGCGGCCCGACACGTGTCCCTTGCACTGTAAAATGGAGTGGACATGGGGTGTTGAGGCAGCAGAGAAGGATCGCCAAGGAACTGAGCTCAAAGCCTCTCTGGAAGCAGCTTTCCTTCTCGAGAGCACTGCTTCCAAGGAGCCCTTGTCTCCTGCCCCTCCTTGCATGAAACAAGTCACTGATGCTAGCAGTTCCCTCCCCTCAGGCCAAACAGTGATTCCAGGGAGCAGTGCACTCCTTTCTGCTGCATTTTATATTAAAGGCACTGTTGGTCTGTTCTCTGATGACTCACATATTGTGGAAGTTGCCAGATCCCAGCCTTTCCCTTGTGTGCCAGTTGCAGGAGCGAGGACCTGAGCAGTAGAGGTGGAATAGGGGAAGAAAAGCTGGCTCCTCAGCAGCATTATCTGTACATTGAAAAGTAAGCATCTTTCTCAGCTCTTCTAGCACTTCTAGAGCAGTCCACAAGCTGCCTCTGTCCTAATCTAGACTTTCATGATGTGGTGTTGGGAACAAAAGCTTGGGTCCAGTTCTCCTCCCCGCTCTTTTCCCAATCCAGCTGCAGTGAGCCAGGATCAGAATATTTCTGCCGTTCAGTGGGGAAGCCACGGCTAATGGAGTAATGGTCTTCTGGGTCTCTGAGACCTCAAGTTGAGCTGCACTGTACAGAGTAGCACAGACTCGAGCTGTGGGGCTGCTTTGCCCCGCAATGCTGCCATTTCTTCTGTAGGCTGGGAGCGTGGGCATGCCGGCTGGGTGGAATTCAGCTCTAGAACCAAGGCTCTATTTTACTGCAGGTGTTATTAGTCTGGGTTGCAGCCCACTGACACGATTATACTGCTTCTGGAAATCAGCTAGCTTGCCTGGAGTGTGGGTGGGAAAGTCTGTGTGGCACTGTGTTGTATACCCTGCAGTCCACAGACCCCAGAGGTCAGGAGTCTTTGTTTCCTTTCTAAATATAAATTCAAGCAGGGGATTAAATGCTTTTGTGTTTGCAATGTTTTTGTACACAGGTCAACTTTAATAATAATGGTGGAACTTAAGGTAAATGAAAGCAGAACACGTGCTATGGTCCCTGCTCCAAAAATGGGAACATATAAATTATAGTTGATTATTCCCCTGAGTTGTCATTACCAGTTAGTTCCCTCAGAAGGATGATGACAGAAATGGGTCATTAGAAGAATCGCAGATAAACTGATTGCCTTTGCAGATGAGCTCTCAAGAGGTGTTTTATGGCTAGGGCAGTGTTGATGGAGACAGAGGAGCCTGCACGAGGAGAGGTTTGGCCACACCTCTGGAGTAAGATTATGCAGCACCAGCCCAAAATGTGTCTGGCTTCTTGCAGCATTCCTTGATTTAGTGCTTTTAGCTCTGGTATTAAATGCAGAAGTGTTGATATTTTATGTATATGGGAACATTTCTCAATCCACTCATACCAGAGATGAAAGATGAGTTTAGAGTAAAATTTATCTGTAGCAAGAACTTCTGTTCCAAAGACTATATGGAGAGCTTGGTGACTGTGGTGCTAAAATTGGTCTCAGCAAAATTAGACTTCGTTCTTGCTTCTTTACAGACTTTTGTGTAACCATAGGCAAGCTGCAGTCTCAGACACTCCCAGATATTAAGAGATCTCTCTCTTCTTCATGTCAGTGAGAGAGGTGCCTAAATAGAAGGTGAGCACTCAGGCATTTTAAAGAATGTAAGCCTTAATCTCTCTTCTCCTTTTGTGCTTGACAGAGGTAGCATGAAAGTAAATACACTGAAGAGTGTAGAGTGCTGAGATACCACGGTAATGAGGCCATTACTGAATCTGAGCATGTAATTAGATGGAAAATGTTTGCCTTCATAATGAATAGATGCTCTCACACATACATTCCTCAGTAAATTTTCAAGTTTGTCCTTGCTGTAGTTGCACTAATTTCACCCTCTATCTGCAGATGGGTTTTCTTTGGTAAAGCCAACCAGAAGGGAGAACTTTCAATCTCAGAGGAGCAGACTGGACCACAAGGAGAACTACAATGTGTTTCCTGATGAGACATCTAAAAAGGTGCTGCAAGGAGCACAATGCACTAAGGGCAAACCACCATCTCAAAATGTAGTTAGTGAAGCAGAATAGCAGCTCAGCCTCGTACAGATCAACTCTGCAAAGCAAATTTCAGATGCTAAATATATTACCCACACCTACTCTTTTATTTCTGTTCAGCAAACTTGATTCTTTTGGCTGGTAAAATACACCCAGGGGAAGAAATTTGAGAAGAATGAGCAGCCCGATTTAGTTGTCACTTGCAGTAGTTTTGTGCCTGTATTTGCAGGGCTCCTGGTATTACCTCTGCTCTGAGCACAGTCTCCTTCCAGCCTGTGCATTCTCGCCCCATTCAGATGATACATGCAGAATCCTCACCAGCGTTGGTGCTACACAGACAGGGCCTTGGTGCAGATTTATGTAGCTGATTTGATGTATATTAAAGAAAAAGGCTAATTTTCTGCCTTGGATATCTGTTGGGTTAAAGTCATTTATCATGCAATGCTTGGTTTTCTTTAAAGCCTCACATGCAAAAGTTGAGGCCTCGGTCAGGGATGTGGCAATCCCAGAGCTTACGACTGCAAGAAACTCATCCATTCATTGCCTGGAAAATTAACTGGGACATCCTCAAACAGCATCCTGTGAGGTGTTTTGGCTGTGGCACTTGCTTGTGTTAAAACCTAAATCATTATGTTATTGCCCTACCACTTCCCATCATTTTTGAAAGATCATGGCAACCAGGAGAGGTGCCTGAGGACTGGAGGAAGGCCAATGTCACACCAGTCTTCAAAAAGGGCAAGAAGGAAGATCCAGGAAATTACAGACCAGTCAGCCTCACCTCCATCCCTGGAAAATGATGGAGTAGTTCATTTTAGAGGTCATCTCTAAGCACTTTGAAGAGAAGAAGGTTATCAGGAGTAGTCAACATGGATTTATCAAGGGGAAATCATGCTTGACTAATCTGATAGCCTTCTGTGATGTTGTAACTAAATGGATAGATGCAGGGAGAACAGTGTATGTTGTCTACCTTGACCTTAGCAAGGCTTTTGACACAGTCTCCCATAATGTCCTCATGAGCAAGCTCAGGAATTGTGGGATAAAAGAATGGACAGTGGAATGGATTAAAAACTGGCTACACAATAGAGCCCAAAGAGCGATGGTCAGTGGCGCAGAGTCCATCTGGAGACCTGTAACTAGTGGAGTCCCCCGGGGATCAGTGCTGGGTCCAGTCCTGTTCAACATCTTTATCAACAACCTTGATGACAGGAGAGTGTCTTCTCAGCAAATTTGCTGATGACATGAAACTGGGAAGATTGGCTGATTCACCTGAAGGCTGTGTGGCCATTCAGCAAGATTTGAACAGACTGGAGAGCTGGGCAAAGAGGGACCTAATGAGGTTTAACGAGAGCAAGTGCAGAGTCCTGCACCTGGGAAAGAACAATAAAATGCACCAGTACAGGTTAGGAGGCAATCTGCTAGAGAATTGCTCTGTGGTAAAGGACCTTGGAGTCCTGATAGACAACAAACTATCCATGGGACAGCAATGTGCCCTTGTGGCCAGGAAGGCAAATGGTATTCTGGGGTGCATTAAGAAGAGTGTGTCCCGCAGGTTCTCCTCCCCCTCTAGTCTGCCCTAGTGAGACCTCACCTGGAGTATTGTGTCCAATTCTGGGCTCCTGAGTTCAAGAGAGACAGAGATCTACTTGAGAGAGTCCAATGGAAGTCTAGGAGGATGATTATGGGGCTGGAACACCCGCCTTACGAGGAAAGGCTGAGAGACCTGGGGCTTTTTAGTTTGGAGAGGAGAAGACTGAGATGGGATCTAATTAATGTCTATAAATACATGAGGGCTGGGCGTCAAGAAGGCAGGGACAAGCTCTTTTCACTTGTGCCCTGTGATAGGATGAGGGGCAATGGATTCAAGCTCGAGTACAGGAAGTTCCATCTCAACATGAGGAAGAACTTCTTTACTGTAAGAGTTGTAGAGTATTGGAATAGACTCCCCAGAGAAGTTGTGGAGTCGTCTTCTCTGGAGACTTTCAAGACCTGTCTGGATGCATTTCTGCGTGATCTACTCTAGTTTCGTCCTGCTCTGGCAGGGGGTTTGGACTCAATGATCTTCAGAGGCCCCTTCCAACACCTAGCATTCTATGATTCTGTGATCTCGAATGGTAGCATTGTCTGCTGGATTGCTGCTGAATTATGTCATATGCTTCTTTGGTGGTACTGATTATAAGTTGATTGACTCCTTTGGGCACTGCTCAAATGAATGTGCCTGCAGGTAGGTGTATGAACCTCACCAGAGCTGCCAATACTGGCGGCAGTCAGAAGGAAAGATGATAGGAAGTTTTACTGAGAGGAAAATCTAGACCTCAGTCCTCTTCCCGTCTTCTCAGATACAGGCACACGTGGGTGACCTTTTCTTCAACAAGCACAGGAAGATAAGCTAAAAAATACTTCACGTGCTGTTAGTTACATTGCACATTGCCATGCTCATGTGGGAGAGCAGCGTGAGGGTGTTTGTAAAGTCCTTGGCTGCATACTGCTTCTCCACTCTGCCCAGCCCCTGCCCCAGCACAGCTGGAGACACTCTCCCAGGAGCTGCCAAGGGGTTCAGGGGCAGGACCTTTCCAGTGCTGCTCCATGCCCCAGCACTGCCGTTGCTGACTGTTCCCAGCCCCTACTGTGATCCCAATCAAATGCCCTCACCCTCAGCAAAGCAGGTCTCAGGGGTAGTGGGGAAAGCGATATGACACTAAGGATATAACTAGAGAAAAATAGAGGTATTGAGCCAGGAGCAAATAGAGGGGGTCTCATCTCCATGAATTCCTAGGTCTCAGCACTCACCTCTCTTGTGTGCCAGCAGAGACAACCCCCTTCAGCTTTCTGCCTGTAAATGGGATCAGTTTGGAAAATGTACTAAAATGACATAGAAAATACAAGCTTTCAATTTGAAAGAAGGAAAAATTTTCGAATTCAGACAGGGAATTGTACTAATGATCCTGTACAAGATCATCCTGGTGGAGATTTTTATTATTTTGAACTCCCTTCCTCAAAAAAAACCCAAACAAACGAACAAAAAAACCCCCCAAAGATGACTACATAAAAACATTCCATACAACTACTACTGCCCACTTATCTTTATTTCCAGGGAGTTCTCCACAGCCTCAGACTGTCAGCCAGGACTTCCCCATGAGGAAAGCTTCAATGCACGTAATGGTTTGTCAGTGCATCTGTGAAACTACTGCAAGAGATTGTGTCTGTTACTTACCTTCCATGCTTTCACATTGGGTCAAGCTAGAGAGTCCTCTCTTTGGCTTTGTGTTTCTGATGGGTCTGAAGTTGTTACAGATGTCAGTCCCTCAGCACCACCAACATGGAATGTAATAATATGGGAAGGAGGTCTTCTCCAGCCCTCCAAGATCATCAAGTCCAACCGTCTACCTAACATTATCATAACTATTCAATCACGTCCTGAAGTGCCACATCTGCACATTTTTTTAACACCTCCAGGGATGATGGCTCTCACCTCCCTGGGCAGTCTGTTCCAATGCCTAACAACTCTTTCAGTATAAAAACGTTTCATAATGTCCAATCTAAACCTTCTCTGGCACAACTTAAGCCCATTCCCTCTCATCCTATCACGGGTTACTTGGGAGAAGAGACCAACACCAACCTCACTACAACCTCCTCTCAGGTGATTGTAGAGAGCAGTTCTTTCCTTTCCAGATATAATCAGGAACCTATTTCATGTCAGAGCTCTGCTTTTCTGTCTAACGAATAGGTCTTTGTTGGCAGGATCTACTTCCTCCCCAGTGTTATACTGGGAGCCAGGCTGGCATCCCCAGCTAATGATTGGACTGAACTTGCCCCGCAGTAACTTGATAGCTGTACAGCTGCGCAGGCTCACAATTTGCTCCTCGATTGTCAGTCTCCTGACAGCTTTTTCAGTGGAACAGTTTGAGAGGAGCGGAAAGCCCTGCTTTGGAGACACAGAAGTGTTTTCACACCTGAAGTGTAATTTCACACCTTGTGTTGCTCAGTAGATAAGTGCATAAAATAGCACATCAAACGGGAACAGAAGAGGATAGACATGCTGTAGACAAGAGACTGAGGCTTGTTGTTTATTTCCTATCTTCAGCACACTCTGAAATAATACCCACTTGCAGAAAGCCAGGCACAGATTATGAAGAGGACTTTTCTAGTCGAGTGATCCATTATTGTCACGTGCAGAGCGAGACTTAGACTGATCTGGGTGTCTGGAGCACTGGGACCAGAGAGCTCTGCATGAGAGCACAGTATTAGTGACCATGTAACAGAGGTGAACTAGCTGATACAGGAGGCAGCAAGAGTTTTAAGGGTCCGCTGGCTTGGACCATCCCTTCCCTGTATCTACTAAGCATTTTTACTCTTTGTACTGACTTGAATAGTGAGTAAAATTGACCTTGAGTCCAGCAGAAAAGTAAGATGAGAATTTGGAATAAACCTTGAAACTACCATACAAGATTAGATAATTTCACTGTCTACATAGGTTTCCTTTCCCTCTTTTTGTTTGTTATCTCAAAGAATAGGTCATAAAGGCATTCTTCCAAAGCAGAGTAGTGGAGAGGCAAGTGCAGCCAAGGGAAGCCCTGTTAAGACAGCCTCAGTGAAGCCTGGTGGTTGAGGGAGAAGGAAGGAAGATGGAAACACACCATTTGATGTGGAGATGCTCATAGTTTCAATTAGTCTTTGACAGGTTTTTGAGGCTTGGGAACCACATTTCCTGCCCTTTTCAAGAGAATAGGGCTGAAACACACACCTGTTTCCTTCCTTTTTCTCCCTAGCTGAATTTGAGGAAATCCAAGAGGTGCTTTCACCTGCTGCTTTTCATCCCCTGGATTTCACTGAGAGTAGTCCAGCTCTCATTCACTACAGACAAAGCTGCTCTACTTGGAGGTGGTTTTGATGTTTTTTGACCACTTGGGACTTTCATTTAGTCCGTCACTTGTGCCAAACATAGTGTTTCTTCCTTTTTGTCCTAGACACCTATGGAAAGCTCTGCCTGCTCAACTCTATGGGTCAGGAGATGTCTCGCTGCAAAACCTCCATCCGTCGAGGACAGCCCAACCCCGTCTACAAGGAAACTTTCATCTTCCAGGTTGCCCTCTTTCAGCTCTCTGATGTCACGCTAATGATCTCCATATACAACAGACGTAGCATGAAACGCAAAGAGATGATCGGCTGGATCTCGATGGGTCAGAACAGCAGTGGAGAGGAAGAGCAAAGTCATTGGCAGGAAATGAAGGAATCAAAAGGAACGCAGGTCTGCAGGTGGCACACACTACTGGAGTCCTAGTGGTTACCAAGGCAGCCTGTGGGTCCTGGGACTATGGGCCATCTTGCCTTGCTCTCAGTCAGCAGAAAACAGCTATCCCATGGCTAGCACCGTGCTCTGGCAGGTCACGTATGCTTTAACCTGACTTTTCAGTGTTATCAGTCATGGGTATTAAAGGTGGCAAGGCCTGGGAAGCAAGTTTAGTTCTTGTCACTCCAGGTTGTCCCATATTTTCTACATCCAAATAATTAACTCTAGGAAGAAGCAATGGGAGTACCTACAAAATCCCTTCCTTGGTCATTGTCTTGCTCCTTTTGTCATAGGCTTAATCATCACGGACTGGTTTTGATGCTGTTTTCTTCTGAGGTAAACTCTCTGTTCCCTCCCTTTCCTTATTTATATTAATGAAGTTTGTCAATATTCTGGACACGCAGATAGCTCACAGAAAAGCTAACCTGCATGCAAATCACGTTCTTTCCCTTTTATTATTGTGTTTCTTAGTCCTAGAAATAAGCATTTGATACCACTATAGAATGGTTGATAAATTTTCCAGGCAGCATGGGAAAGCACTCTTGAATTCTCTGTCAACTTTTAAGTGCCTAGACATTACTACTGTTCTCCTATACTAACAACTGATATTAGGACTAAACACTACCTGTACTTTTAATTAGGCATCCTGTGCACTTGTTATTCTGCATTGCCATGGGTTTGCACGAGAGATACCTAGCATCTGGTTTATATTGCAATTACACAATGCATGTTTGGATGCGTACTTGAAGTTCATGGCTTCTGTCATCAAGAATGCCAAAAAAGACCAGAACTAGCTGCACATCCACCTTTGTGCCTGAATTGCCCTTTTCTGCATCACTGTTTTGTCCACGTGTTATGTTGTTTTTAAAAGTGAGGTGTGCTGGGAAAAGCATTCCTGTGAGCATTACATGGGAAGGCTTAAGGTCTGTGTTTTCACTGCAATTCAGATAAGCACAACTCAGTTTGCTGAGGGCTCTTCAAATGTGTTATCTGTCCTGTAATATCTCCTCGGAATCTGGAAGGGGACTGTTTTTAGCATGCTGAGCAGTAGGTGATGCCAGACCACCTCATCTTTGGGGTGAGCTCTCCTGCAGGCAAGGAATAGAGTCTGGGGGACTCCCCCAGAGGGGCTGCTGGCTCTGCTGAGCCGACACCAGAGAGAAGCATTATGCTTCCTGTCTCTAGCTGAACACAACGCAAGGTGCAGGCTTGCGGGGTGAGCTGATGATACTTTTGTGTAGTTACTGTTCAGACTATATTGTCTTTTTCCATTTTAATCTTTTTTTCCTGTCTCTGTGAGTTGCAG
>WUAM01000407.1:3754492-3767896 GCA_024336885.1 Actenoides hombroni | reverse complement strand
TTTTTTCCTGTCTCTGTGAGTTGAAGTCGTGGCGATAATGGATGGGGGACATGTCTTAGTCTCCTACTTGTCTGTGGAAAGTTGAGCGGTCGTTAGCTGCTGCGATGCCGTGTGCGACACGGCAGAGGATACGCAGCCCCTAGGGTAGCGATGGTGTGTGGGCAAGAAGGTGCTGAAAAGGTGCTGTCAGCTGCCCAGTGTCCTGCTCTCTGCACGCTCTAGGAGAGGGCTGGCATTTCTCTCTACTTGCTGATGATAGCAGGACACAGGAACTATTTTGCTGAAAAGGTCTGTCTGTGCTGAATCGCTCTGGGTTTTGTTTTAGTCATTTATTGAGACCTGGCACCACGTTCTGCCTCCCACTGCAGCACAGCCGTCTCCTTCCCTTCAGTGGTGCTGTGCCAGTCTAACTAGTGCAGATTTGGGCACCGGCTGTTTGACCGAAAATGAGCCTCAGTGCTGGTTTGCGTCACATCCAGGCGAGCCAGCCCCCGCGGGGCAGTGGTGTGATACACACAGGTTATCACTTGGTGTCATACACGCAGGCTTTGTCTGTCCTCGTGAGGCAGACAGAATAATCTGCACATAAAGGGACTTCTGGTATAGGTGATACAAATTATTCCACAGGCTGTGGTTTTCTATATTCTTATCAGTTACCTGTCTGAGCATCATTGTTCCGGCGAGACTGGGTACCCTATGCAGGAGGGTTGTCCTCCACTGCCTCGATAAGCTGGCATAATATCTGCTTTGCACTACTGGGGCTTTGTATCACAAAGCAGGATCTAACCCAAATAGCAAACAAATACATTTTTGACTGCACTGTTAATGCTGCTGTATTACCAATGCAAGAGCAAATGAGCATCTGAGCAGTAACCCAGCAGAACAGAAATGTATTTTTATCATGTACTTCTATTCTGGAAAAAAAAATTAGAGAAAACAGCCCAGTTGAAAAGGTGCATTTGCTGATTCCTGTTGTTTTCCAACCTCTGCATCTTTTTTCCTGAACTGCATAAAATGTATATATAAGTGTTTATAATTAATTTTACTACCCGGTATGTGTATGTATAATAAAGGTACAGAGATCCTCTTCATAACTTCTTGAACCTGCAAAGTGTTACTTATGCTTAATGGTTAGCTAAGGGAAAAGCCTAAGTTGATAATATGTTACAGTGGTGAACTGGAGATAACCTAGATTTACAACAGTGTGATTAAAAAAAAGAAAACAACACATCTTGAAAAAGATAATTTTAAAAAGCGGTGAAGTAAACTGTTTGTTCACTGCTGTGCCATTTCCACATCAAGATCTTTTCTGAAGGTACAGCATTAAGGGAACTGAATTTTAAAATATGTAATTTCAGTGTAGACTATTGGGAGCCAGAGGAAAGCAACTGAGAATAGCTTACTGAAAGTTAATATCTGAGCACGTTAAAACTTTGCTCTCCAGTGGAAGCAGGCTGCTGCACCCCTGCACCAACATTTTGGCCTGGTGTTTTACCAGATGAATCTGGAGAGAAGGGAAAAGGAGTGAGGCAAAGGGAGCACTGGGTTTTTGGAGCTGCTGCTAAACCTGTTGGCCCATTTGCATTGCAAATGTGGTGCATTTGTGGGGTTCGTTATGTTCCTCCTGAAGCAATGGAGGAATCGTTGGGATGAGCACAGTGCTGGGGGTGCTCATGCTTGCTAGCTGTATTTTTGGATTTTTGTTGCTTTCATGGTTTATTTTTCTCTTCAGCACTGACCGTCTGTGAAATGAAGGCTTTGCAGCAGCTCCCCCATGTTCCATAATTCTTCCCCTTGACAGATTGAATTAGTCATTGCTAATATTGATACGGGCTGGGCTTGTGCTTGTGGTCTTTCTTAGGTAAATACCGCTGCCCTTTGAGTCACTGCTTTAACCCCTTGTTTCCCGTGGAAGTGGCTGACAAGACTGAATTTCCAGAAACATTTCCATTCCGTGGGAATCTTGATGCATACTTGGCTCACTGTTGACAATGGTTGGTAGACCTGGGGCTATGTGCTCCACCAGCCTCTGTCTACGTGGATGCCAATGCTGCTGCCTCATCTCTGCTTCTGTGGGGCTCCAAGTGGGGAGAAAGGCCATGGGAGGCCCATGGAGAGTTCAGCAAGAGGAAAGGAACAGCTGACCTGTTTCTGGGATCTCTTGGACACGTGCAAGTCCAGATTATGGAGGTTTCCTAATGCACTCATGTTTTCTAAGATAATTCATCTCCTTTTGACACTACTGTCTGGAATCCCCTTATAGCTTATTTGGATTGTCTTCTCTTGGAAAAAAAAAAAAAAAAAAAGCCCGAAAACCCACAAAACCATTGTGTGGGAAGGAGCAAACTGTACTGGCTTCAGCCCAGCATATTGTGGGCAAGTGCTCTGGATACATCTCCGTATCCCAAACGGCATCGTTCATCTAGTTGCAGTCTGTTCTTTCCTTGGTCTCTCTCCAGCCAGCACGCCCCTGTCCTGCTAGGGCCCCGTGCTCTTATTTTGTTTTTTTAATGCGTATCGACAACAGCCCAGAATGATCTCACCACGTTGACAATAATGTAATAATGGTGACTTTCAACTGATGCCCGCAGAAATGAGTACCTCTTTTAGCCCACTGAGCTACAGCTACAGCTGGCTGTGCCCGATTGTAAAGGCTTTATCTGGTCTGCTACGTCCTTTGATTTGTTTGGGTTTCCTTTTTAGCAGTGTCTTTAATTACCTGGCCCCTGCTGTGGCCCGCCCGCTCCCATCGCGCTGGCCTCTCTGCGTTTCCCTCGCGGGGTGATGTGGGTTGTGCAGCTCCTGGGGCACGCGGACAATACTTGGATGTATTTTTAGCGGCTGCAGATCCCAAAAAGTTATTTGGTGCTTTACACAGTCGACTGATCTTCAGTCATGAATGTCTTTAGATGTTCTTGGACGCATAGAACCAAAGGCTGCCAGCTGCTATTGATCATTTCTCCAGCATAAAGCCGAAGGTGGCAGCTTGGCAGAGGAGCAGGCATTTCCTCTGGTGGCAGTTCATTTTCTCCTTCAGTTGGAGCTGGCGATGACCTTGGAGCTAGCGTGCCTGCAGAGCTTTCTTTCCACTCCCATATTTATCATCATCTTTAATCTGTATGATCACTGCATTTCATCTCTCTGCTTCTCAGCTGCCTTTTGCCCTTCAGCACAAAAGGTGGACAGAAGGGCTGAGCGAAGAATATGGCCTTCCCTGTCGTATTATCCCCAGGCTCAAGGGGAGCTGACTCCTGGAGGGGTCATCTTAAAGTTATGATGCTCATTATCGAGTCCTTGCCTCCCTGATCTCTAGTCCGCTTGTGGGGTTTGAAGCTTGTTGGTCGGGCTGTGATACTTTAGTAATTACCAAGTAGTGACACCCGTTCACCTCGCCGCGGTCCGAGTTAACGGCAGGGGAAACAACCTCTTCTGCAGTTGGTTTTTTTCTTTTCTTTTGTAAGCATCGTGTTCTGTAAAAGGACAGCAGAGCCTGAAGGAATTAGTATGCAGGAGCATTCGCTTTTCATTTAAAATGTACTAAGTGTGATGTTTGCAACTATGGTTTGAGGGGAAAGAAAAAAAAAAAGCAGGCAGGGTTTGTAGCAGAGCTCGCACTTTGAATGAGGCAGGTTTTTCCCTTCAGCGTGCGCTACCCCAGCAAATACATTCACATACCCCAGGCTGGCTCCCAGCTGATCTGTTTCTCTGATAAAGGCAGCCAGAAGCTGACAGATCCTAAAGCTTGGAAAGACATACAGGATAATTCAACAGAGACGGTTTGGGTGTTTATTTGGAATCTGGTGCAGAGTTAACAAGCTGTCGTGGAAGAAATGGAAACCCCGAGCAGGGGCCAGGCAGGCGGTGGGGAGGGAAGGCTCTTGGTGTGCTTGTGGAGCTGGGAGTTTGCTCACTCTCAGCACGGGCAGGCTGCAGTGGGACCAAGCCTGAGCTGAAACCCAGTTTCTCTGCATGATCCCTGAGCTCCAGATCTGCTGAAGGCACATCTTCCACACACCCCCCACATCCCCTTTTTTTTTTTTTAGTGCAGAGTGAGCTCGTGTCTTCCTGCAGCCTACACTGTAGGCCTGAAGAAATGAATGTGTAAATATTTTGTCTCTCGCAGCAGCCCAAGGTCATCTTTCTGGAACAGCAAACAGGCACAGAATCCAAAGGAGATCAGTCTGTCATGTGAGTAAGGTTAGCATCTGCACTTACAAATGACAAAGGCTATTAATCCTCATGCTGTAATCCCCAAGCTGTTTGCCAGCTGGCAGCAGGAAGATGTTCCCGCTCAACCCACACGGCTATCCATGTTTTTTCACCTTTATGAAGCAGATATAGGTCAATACTGTAGCCTGGATAAAGAACTTGGTAGATACCATTCATCTCTTCTAGCATTACAATCCCTCTTTTCTCCACACAAGCCATCTGTACAAATGAGGGTGTAAGAGGAGAGCTGCGGGCTGGGCTCTCCCTGTGCTGCTACCCCAAAATAGAAAGCTGAAGGTGAGATATTTCCCCCCCCCCTGCTCCCGAGTTTGTCATGGGAAGATGAATTTTTGAGATCTCTCTGCAGAGCTGAACAGCCTGAGCAAAGCTCTGTCACTAGACGCGTCTTTTTATACACTGAGCAGGGAAAAAACAATACTTGTGGAAGGCAGATAAGAGTCCAATGTTGAGACATTTTTGGTCCCAGTTTGGGAACCTGCGTGACCTTTGGGTATTGCCCATCACAGGGCCATAAAAACCTGTATCCTATCCAGCAGCAGGAAGCCTGCTACTTGGCAGTGATGCAGGTAGGCTGTGGTAGTCTATATGATCTTGCACAACAAAAGAACTGTAGTCACCACATTGCATTTAGTGAGCTGTAGGCAGCTGAGATTGCAAAAAGTTGAAGAGGAGGCCCAAAAGCCATCTGGGAGCTATGAAGCTCCATTCAGACCTTGTAGTTGTTCACCTCTTTAGAAAACTGGAAAGTGAATTGTTGGGTTTTGCTTAAGAAAAGTGGTTTAACAGAAATTGCAGCTCCTTGGGCAGCTGCAGGTGCGAAGAAGTGAGGACATTACCTCCTGGCTCTCACATTTCCTCCTGGCCTTAATGGGTGACCACTGAATAGATACCAAATGCTCTGGAGGTGTCTATCCCCTGTAACATCGTACCCAGCATGTGCTGATCTCATTGAGTGTTAAGAGAAAAAAGCTGATCTTGGCCATGGGCGAAGAAAAGGATTCAGGATTCAGACAAAAGCTAAATTTCTTCCCGAGTCCCACTGCCATTAATTAGCCTTGGCCTCTAGGGAGAGTGGTTTTTTGTGCCCTCTCCCTTCATTTCTCAGACTCAGGAGGACATTGCAAATTTCTCTCTTCATTAGCAGCTGGGAAAAATCGTACAATTTTACCAGCTTTCCTCATCCCTGTTGTGTCTTGTTAACACTTTCCAGATGCCTTTCCTTCACACTGTCTCCATCATCACATCTCCCATCCTCTCATTAGTATCTATAAAGGTCTGCCTCAAGTCAGGTCCATGCCTGGTAGCAGTGTTTTATGTCCATGGTGCTCAGGATAAATCCTATCCTCCAATCTCTTGCTGTCACTACGTGACACCTCAAGCACAAGTTTTCCAATTAAACTGGTACCACATCTCTCTGCTGGCACTGCTGTGGGTTTTGTCTTGCCGGGCTGTATTCTCAGCTGGAACTTCATTGACTTTTTCCCAGCGGAGGGTTTTGTTTGTCAAGAAGAGTAAATGAAGTAATCATTTGGTAGATGCAGCATTTAAATACCGTGTGGCATTTATATGTGTGTGTATATACAAAAATGTTTTTTGTGGTAGAGTGCCCTGGTCACCTGCATGAAGCACATCTCAGTGTATATTTGACAATCTAAAGATACTGTATATAATACATGATTTTTAGTGTGTATTGGCTTCTTTCTAGATTGGAACAATGCAGCGTTTCTGGCAGGTACAGGTTTTTGTTGTCTCACAGCTGGACCCTGGTGAGGCAATGTCTGGGGGGGTGGGGTGTGTGTCTCCTCTTTCCCCCGCGCGCCCCGTGACGCGGTCGTCCTTTCCCCCCAGCAGCTGTGCGGGTGGACGTCCAGCACTGCCCGGCTGCGTTGCCTCAGGACAGCCTCGTAAGCCCATTAACTGCCTCTCCCTCCTGGTGTTTAGTGGAATAATCTGCCTTTAAGGTTTTTCCTTTCATTGCTGTCATACCCTCAGCACAGATCACAGGCAGGTAGTGAGCCAGTTGGTACTCGGAGTAATTCAGCCCCGTGGCTGAGCGTGCGTCAAGAGTAAGAGAGATCTCAGCTCTGCTTTCCCAGCCTGAGATGTACAAGCACAAAATTTATCTATAAATTGTTCACTGTAAATAATCACAGTACAGACAAATTAATAAAAATGCTAGGTCCCTAGCTTCTGCAAGGCTTCTAGAACTTGAATTTATTGCTGAATTATTTTTATGATAAATGCATCTACAAAAGGAGCCTTGTTCATACTGTGAAGGTTATAGGAAACAAATTCATATCCCCTTTTCTCTTTTGTAAATTTCAAAGATTTGCACTGAAAATTGTCCCTTCCATCTAGTTAATAAATGGCTGGTATTGACTGGTGAGGCCATTGGAATGGTAGGAGCATCATTTCACTTGCTGTCTGTGTGATTGAAAGAAATATCTGAAGGGCAAAACTGTGGAAAAAAAAGTAGGATGAAAAATACGATGAAAAGATGTTTGGGTATTCAACAGGAAGAGTGGTACGGGTTTATTCTTAGCTTTTCATGTACTTGACAATGAAACACTTTTATTCTACTTAAGTGCTAACGTGCATGATCATACAATATATTGCCTCTCGCTAATTATATGCTGCATTAGGAATACTAATGTCTAGATGATATCTGACTGGAAAAAAAACCCACCCAAAACATTAAACCCAACTTCTGCAGAATTCTGGGCTGAAATTATCCACGCACACATACAACCATCCACACCTTAGAAACAGTCTTATTTTGTTATGGTGAACGCTGTTGTTACAGGTTTTTATCAATAAAATAGAAGCAGATGGCTCATGTAGACATGCAAAACCAGAGTATCTTCATTTTGTTCACATTGTGACAGAACGGGTTGAATATACATCTAGAAGAGGCGGACGTGTGTTGTTCAGAACAAAGATGCAGGTGTCCAGTGCATAATGCATAACTGGGAGGACTGGGAAATAGCCCCCCTCCTTCGTCCCTCTGTCCATCCGCACAGACAGAGGGGGCCCTGTGGCAGCAGGTGGAGGCTGCTGGGGGGTCTTCGGGGGGCTGAAGAGGTTCCCATGACCTGCTGTGTCTCTGCCTCCCCCCTGTAGAACACCTCTCAGCCAGCTCTGTGTGGGGAGGGGAGAGTGCTGGCCATGCTTCTGTGTCTGCTGTTCCCCATCTCTCGTCCAGCCCCTGGCAGGGGTTGGGGGAGCAGCCCCTCGCATCCCCTCTTTGGTCATCCCCCAGTCATTGTTTCTCCTACATGCCCATGGATGTGTTCGTACCTGTGCCAGGGCACACGGGAGTCAGTGTCACCAGTGTGTCTAGATACCAGCCTTGTTGACATCCTGGGACACTGAAGGATGCCCCCGTAGCGCTTGGGTTGGCCACGGATGCACATGCCTTGCTTTGGAAACAGAGGTAAGAGCTCAAGCATTGAGCTGGAGAGCTGAAATTGGGCTGCTAGGAGGCCAGGCACGTCACTGCAGTGGTGAGAGATGTATGTCTTTATCTGGTGGCCACTTAGGCTTGCATGTACCTTCAGTCATGATGCGTTTGTGTGTCTGGTGTACTTCTGCCAGGTCACAGTTGCAGTCCATGCCTGTGTTAAGACAGGGAAAGACAGAAGCTAAAAAAACCTCCCAAATCATTGATTTTGAACTGAGGGTAGTATGTTCCTGTCAGAATAGCAGTGCCATCTTTGAGGGAGACATGAGATACCACAATTTCTGAATCCCTGCTGGCATCTGCGTGGCTGGCTTTCCAGGACCAGCCCAGAAATAGAGTTTCCTTTTCTGGCAACGGTTGGTAGCTTCAGTCCCTGGAAGCCTCAGCAACGGCGGCCGTTACGAGCTGTGTCTGGGTACATGGAAAACCCAACCCAGAGCCCTTCATCTGAGAGACAGTGAGGAAATGAGGTATGCTGGGAGGCTCAGAGAGACACGAAGGACTTCGGAAAAACTTGCCCTCCTTAGTGCAAATTGGTGATGAAATACATGTTTTGCTAAGGACTGATGTTGGTGGGATGACCAGGCTCAGCTGAGAGGGCTAGGGGTGGGAAACTGCTGTTGAAGTCTTATGTTTTTGAAGACCTCAGCAGCAGGGCTGGCTGCAGAGCAGGGGGTTGGGGTTTGCTCTGGGCTGCAGTCAGCCCCTTAGCAGCTCCTCTGGGCATGGTGGGGATCTGCAGAACCAAATGCCATCTGCAAGCTGCACTGGGGTTTGGGAGCTCATGTGGGCACTGTTGCTGAGGCAGTGGCATGGCCCGACTCAGTACCAGGGCAGCATTTTTCTGCCCTGATTATTCATAACGCTGTTTAACCCCATGCACTTTCCTGAAAACCCCTTAAAATTCACCCTGCCCATTAACCTGCTTCAATTCCTGCACCACCTCCACCCTCTTTCTCCCATGTAAACCTCGTGCCAAGCAGTGCCAGCAGTTACTCCAAAGGTCTTGGGTACCTTTAGGAATACCACACTTGCTTTCCTGTTCCCACAATGTCCTTGTGGGGATGTCCTCAGCTGCTGTGTGGTGACAGAGGAGCTGGTGGTATTGTCACTGGGTGGGTTTCTCAGACTGATGACCGGCACAGGGCTAACCAGAGTGGTTTGTTTTATTCCTCCAGGCAGACCTGCCTGTGCCCCTGTGCAAGCTCGGCACACGCTACAGTGATGCTGCTGGCATTGAATTCAGAAAGAGCAGGGAATGGGCCATATGTCTTGGTGCCAAGACTTGGGCAGCTTGGCCTGGATGAGGCCACCTGTAAAGTTGGTGGTAAAGTACTTGGACCTTCTACGTGTCTGGTGTGGAACAGCACCATGCAAATAAGACGGTGGGCTTAGCAGTCCTCTTGCTGGGATGCTCGCTGTTCAGCACGGGCAAGCGTGGGTCCTGATGGACTCCCCGGGGGCTCTCTGGTGTGTTTTGTTTTACTGTTCTGATTATCCTCTTCTGCCTACAGCTGCATTTTAATTCCTTGCTCAGAGCAGCTTTGTTCCTTGGCAAAGCACCAAGTATTGTTTTGCCAAGACATCCCTGATGTCATCCTAATTTTGACCAGTTGGAGAAGTTTCATTTTTAATGTCGGGAAACTGAGTTTTGAATTTCAACGGAAGAGTGATATCATTTTTCATGAGAGGGTGAAAGCGTTCCCACTTCTCAATCAGCTCAGTCGAGGCTAAAGACACTGAGCTATCTGCCATCTGTCTCCTCACCAGTTTCTCTTCCACCATCATAATTTTTGAACAGGTTGGCCAATTTCGATCGCATTTGAAAGAAGGGTAACTGTCTCAAAGACAATTATGCTTCTGCAAATTTTGTCACCCGGCAGAGGATCATTTCCAAAGCAACAGAAAGAAGTAGATTTGATGACCAGGGATCAGTCACCATACTGGTGTGCAGCGCTAGACCAGCGACCATGTGTGCTGCCTCTTGTGCTGTCTCTGAGCTGGTGGTGTCCAAGGGGATGTGATGGAATTTGGTTGTTGGTGAGGGAGGGGATAAAGAACACAAATGTGTAGGAGGATGGGCTCAATTAGTTCTGCTCTTCCCCAGCTTGTTTCTGACGTTTTTGAAGTATTTTTTTTTCTAATGTAAAAAGTCCAAACAATTAAAAAGTTTTAAAATACCTACAAATTTTCTTGTACAGTGAATTGGAAGATAGAGCAGAAAAATTGAGTTCTAGGAGAGGAAAAGCAGAAAGAGAAAGAACTTGGCTTTTAGGATGAAAAGAGAAGGCTGCATTTTAGATGCAGGCAGGATTAGCCACCCAAGTGATCCGGTCCCTCCGAGGCTGGCCAACTGTTGGGGCCTATGAACAGCATCCAGAAACCGGAGCTACTCGTCACTGTATCCTGTGACAAGCCAATGGCTGGTAAAGCCTTTGAGGGGTTTTTGTCTGTTGGAGACAGCCGAGAGGGCCAGGCCAGGAATATAACTTGGTCCAGGATGTAACTCCTTGCATCTGAAACTATTTAGTGTTTTGGGTGCAAATGCCAAACATTTCAGGTATGCTTTACCTTTTGAGAATACCTTCTGTGTGCTGTGCTTAGAACACAACATGTGTAGGTGTACGCTGCCTGGGAGGGCTGGTGCTTCATATACACATCTTCTGAATGTTTGGTGCTTAAACTCAAAAGGGCACATAAATTCATTTTTCTTTAACAGTTGATTTGAGGAGATGTAACTGCTTTGAAATGAAGGAACTGATTTTTTTTTTTCTAATTCTGTGAGGCAGTTAAAGTAAATGCTAATGTTCTGGGGTTTTCTTTTCCCAATTGCTCTAAACCATTTGAAAACATATATTTATTATAGCACCGCCTATTGCTAGGCAATCTTGCTTTCAAAAGATTAAAAAAAACCCAAAACAACCCACAACAACAGCAGAAGAAAAAAGGCCACTCTTCTATTGTTTCCCTGTCCGGGTTTATCTTGTGCAGTACACATTTAAAGTCTTATCTTTTCAAATAATATCACTGTCAATAGAGACTTTGGTCCCAGTTCACAGTTCTGTTTAATTTCCATTGCATTAAAACATTGTGTGCTTCAGCTGGGGAGCAATTCCCAACCAGGTTTCCCTGGCAGAGGGGAGAGTTCCTCTTCAGACAAGGAGGTGAAGTGATTTCTTGTGTTCCCACGGCAAGAGGGATGGGATGGGGTCGGGTGGATCAGGATGGGACAGAGCACCTGCTGTTCGTCTTGATGGAGGTCCCTTTCAGCTAGCAGAGCAATGCTGGTTTATACTCACAGGGGATCTCTTTCCCTACACTCTGCCCCCTCAGAAAGAGGACAAAGAAAAGCAGCTAGACTTGGGTTGCGGAAGAATTCGCTCCAGGCTGATCAGGGGATGGAAATGCTTCTTGGAGCCAGCTGGGAAAAGATTAACTGACCTTTTGGCTGTAAACCATTGCCAGCTTGTGTGCTGACAGGAGAGGGGAACGTGTGTCTTTGCAGCAGGAATTGTTGAATCTTAAAAATATAGTCGATTTCAGGAAGACTGGAGTAAGTAAGGCTGCCATTCATTCAGCTTGCAGAGTAGGTGCTTCTGTGTCTTCCTTTTCTATCTCTGCTTACAGAAGTGATATTACTGAATTAATTATGACATCTTTGTGAAGAGCTGAAGAATCGCTCAAGTCCTCTATTCAGCAGCAGAGAAATGTCAGATTCATCTCACAGTAAATTTAAAATTACACCAACCTGAACTATCGCTACTGGCAGCATAATAATAAGGCAGGTAATCAAAATCAATTAAATGCCAGTGCCTTCCTATTGTCCTAGAAAATTCAAATCTGAAACTAGTTTGAGTTCATTTGACTTCTCAATAAAAGAAGCAGAGCTTCAGAGATAATTTGAAATAAGTATGTGACCGTGACTGATCTTTTCTCAGACTGCAAAGACCAGAGGAGCTGTGTGTGTGCACGTGCATGTCAGTGCATACTGAGTGCCAAATGCAAGCAGATACTCAAAGTCCATGGAACGACTGGTTTGAGTCTCTGTGTTCACGTGTGTTAACTGGGACGTGGGCCTGCCAAGGCTCTATTTGTGGAAATTGGGATGAGATGATGATCAGGTGAATGCCAAATGAAGTGTTCATCCATTCCTACCTTGTAAGAGGAAGGAGGACCAAGCCTGATGCATACTACTCTGCAGGACCTTCACAGAGACCCTGGAACAACCAGAGGAGAGGAGCTCTCCTGTGTACTACCAGCAGTGACATGCCCAGATACGGTAGGTGTGGTATACCCATCTTCCAGATCACAGCAGAGCAGGGGATTGCCCAGGAGCCTCAGATGCTGCCAAAATTAATGTGTTCCCATAGCACCTTGCCTTTCTTTTGGCACTGGCTCAGGCCTTTGAGTCACTTCAGTAGTAGGACAGGGTGTGGGCTGGAGTGAATGGCTGCTCAGATGGGGGTGGCTATGGCATGAGCCCGAGGCTTTCAGGAGCAGCGATGTCATCCATGGTAGTTGTGTGGACATAGACATAGCTGGGAGACACACAAGAAAATTTATTGTCTGAAGAGGTTTTCTCTTTGAGAAAGGTACTGAACAAAGCTGGGTGTTGGGACTGATCTGAGCCAGTGTTGTGCCAGTAACTTCAGTGCAGCCATTCGCACCAATCTGGCTTTCCAGAAAAGCTCATCTTGTATAACTAGCAGCACACTTCTTCCAGGGAAGAGCCCTACACATAGCTGGCTGGAGAAAGTGTTTGGGGCTTTTTTAGAAAAACAACTTTTATTTATTTTTAATCTTATCCTATCTGCCAATATCTACCTATAGAGTGAGGGTCTTTGGAAAAGGGATTCTTCCTCTTTGTGCACATTGCCTTACACAGGTAAGATTTTACTTACTCCTGTTAAGTTTTTTCTGAGCCTCACTGGCTGGACCCTTGGCTATGAGGGTAGGTTGGGTCTGATACCACACCTATTGCCATGACGAGGCTGCTCAGTAGTAAAATCCCCTTGTCTGTCCAAGATTCAGGAGCTGCCCCACCCCACAGTGACCTGCTGTTTTGTTTGGGAGGAGTTTTGGGTTGTTTTGCTGTGTGGCTTCTATTCCAGCAGTAATCCCAAATTCTGCCCATGGGATTTCAGAGTTCTGTGGTGCCTCTTTGGGGTCATGGGTGTTTGGCCAGTGTGAGATCAGGGTGTTGTGGTGGAGCATCCAAAAGTCTCGGGCTAAAAACAGAGTGCCAAGATCTAGTGGTGGGGATGGAGGAAGGAGAGAGTAACGAAAGCTGGGAGAGGAGCGTGACCCAGAGAGATAGCAGAAGAGCTTGGCTCCCAGCTCTTTCTTCTAGCAGTCCCAAATTGGACTTACTGCTCCCTCCAGTCCTTCCAGGCACTGGGTTATGTTTCCCAGTCTCACCCTGAAGTGAGCAACCGGGACCTCTCGGCTCTTGCCTCTGTCTGCCACTCCACTCCGTACATCTTTCAGCCTGCCCTGACGGGAGGTTTTCTGCCTCCTCCTCTGTCCCGAGGCTCGGAGCAGGGCTGCCACCCGCCCAACCCTGGCTTTTCACACCCCCATCCTCTGCCGCGACGCCCCAGGCAGCTTTGAGCCGCCGCATCTGCTCCATTCTCCGGCTCACCGGGCAGCCCCGCGTCCCCTATGAGTCTGAGGTATTTAAGACTACTCTTCTGCACATCTTCCTTCCCATGTGA
>WUAM01000407.1:3742861-3754392 GCA_024336885.1 Actenoides hombroni | reverse complement strand
CGTCCCGCCGCGGAGCATCCCGTTGGCAGGACCCCCCCCTCCCTTCCTTCCTCCCTCCCCGCGGCCTCGAGTCGCGCCCGTGATGGAGAGAGCGTCACCGTCTCGTAGCAACGCTCCTAGCAACGCTCCTAGCAACCGGGCAACATCTGCTCCCGCTGGACCAATCCGCGCCGGGAACATCTGGGCACCCACCTCCGCGGGCTGCGGCCGGGAGGTGATGCGCTCCTCAGTGGCTGCAGGGACCCGCAGGAGCTGCCACCACCTCCACCTCCACCACCGCCACCTCCACCGCCACCACCTCCTCCAGGAGCAGCAGGCGGCTCAGGGCAGCGAGGGAAGGACGGGGAGCAGCCCTCCCTCCGGAGCCGGGGCTTGCCGGGTGAGTGCCAATGAGCTGGCGGGGGCCGGGGACAGAGAGCCGCGGGGTTGTCCGTGGCAGCGAGCTGGTGTGGGGCTTTGCCGGTGGGATCTGCCCAAACGGCTTTAGCAGGTGGCTGTTGGCGTGGAGTAAGTTTTGTATTTGTTTGTGAGCTCTCGGCTTTGCCGCATGGTGGAAGAGGATGAGGAGCTGAGAGGAAAGCTCCCCGCTCGTCCTGCAGTGCTGCCGGCTGTGGGCAGAGGTGCCTGAGGCTCTGCTGGACTCTATCCTCCTCTGTGAAAGATCATTTTAACCAGAGTCATCTTTTTATGGCCAAAGCTGAACTCTGAAAAGTAACCACAGCCACTTTTCGTTGCTTGTTAGCAAAGTATCATCCTCTGGGATGAGACAACTATCTAAATATAGATGTGGTATAGCTGCGAGACATGAATACGCGCACACACACTCTCTGTCCCTTTCTCTCTTGCAGGAGTTAGACCTGTTTGTTTTTCAGTCACGTACATCAAAAGTGTGAGTGTCTCTTCACACACATGTAAAAGTGCAAAGTTTGGGTATGCACATGCATATCTGTGATTGTTTTTCCCCTGGAGTGGGAAATACACTTTCCCCCCCAGAAGGCAAGGCATCAGCTGGATACTGCTGCATCTCCTTGCAGCCTAGAAACTATACTGCATGGAAAGGGAACACTGAAACATTCACACTGCAATAATTCTGTTAAATAAAAATGATAATCTGACTTTCCCCAGATCGGTGTTACTCTGCAGGCAGTGTGGGTGCGTATGTGCGTGTGTGATAGGAAATTGATGCTACTACTCAAAATAATGGTGTGATTTTAACAGTAGCCCTTGAGCTTTCCTCTGAAGCTGACAAGAATTAATGGAGAAAATAATGTGCCATTTTAAGAGGTGGTGTTCAGGGCAGTAATCATGTTCTAGCTCAGGAAACGTCCGGATATTTAGTAAAGCAAGCTGTATTTTTGCAGCATTTGCTCCAGGAGGGTTCCAGCTATACCACCGAGATTCTGAAATGATTTCTCTTAATGTTTTATTTTACTTTTCTCATGTCTGAATGGGAGTCCGGGAAGCAAGGTCAAAGTTAGAGAACTGGATGTGACAGAAGAACTCTTATTTTTCCCGTTATTAAGCCCCGTGGGGCTGCTGAAATAGCACTTGTCTCTCTTGCGGTCCAGCTACTTGCCGTCTATGTCCTGACTTTGCCGCCTGAGCCATGTGTGTTTCTCCTTGATCCACCACGGCAGGTAACCATTCAGCAGTGCTCTGCTGCCAGAAATGCTTGCTGAGCCCGTGCGAGGAGGAAATCTTACCAGAACTGCTGAGATCATCCCAGAAAGACCCTTTGCAGATTGATTCCGCATCCTCGGGTAAGTAACAAGTTTGTGGACTTCAGCTGGTCGGGCTTGCCTTCAGAGGGAGGGAAATTACTTGGAGCAGTGTTGAAAGGGGGTAAAGCTGGAAATGTTATTTTATTCTATTGATAAAAGCAGTGGGACGACAGGGAGCGAGACAGGAATCAGTCATTAAGTCTCGTGTCTTCATGCACTCGTGAGAGCTATTGAGATGCTTGTGCCTCGCACACACGTGAGCCCAGGGAGAATCTGCAATTAGGGAGACCTGCAAAGCAATTAGCAAACTAAAAGAAAGGCAGTTTTAAAGTGCAAAGGCAGCAGCTCCAGCCAGCAGACAACAGCACGGCTGTGGGTCCCCCCTTTCCGCGGGTCAGTTAAAGGGGGCTCTCTCTGCCTGAGCGAGGAACAAGACTCAATACTCTGAAAGGACCGCGATCGATTGGCAAGTCCGTGTGAAATCCTAGGGCTGGCATGTGTTTTTGATCCACATGTTCATCTGCCTGTGGTCTGGTAGCTTTGTATTATCAACTGGAAATCCCACAGTGGGACCAACTGCTTTTCCCGCTCCTAAAGAGGGGAAATGCAGCAGCATAGCCTGTGAAATCAGAGGAAGGTTTCAGCTGAGCACTCCCTAATTGCGAGTGCTGCTAAGGTTAGAGACAGGGGAATTTATCACTGCAGTTTGCCAGCAGTCGCAAGGACATGATGATATTTCCTGTCATGTCAAAGTCATGTCTCCTGCCGATAATAAATGCTAATTTCTGTGTGCTCAAAAGCCTCAGGTTTTCTATTTGTGCATGCAAGAGATGCTCAGAAATGGTTTCCGTCTCAGCCAGCTTTAGCTTGCATATTGATTATCCTCCCTTACACTGCGAGAGGAAACCCTGCAGGGCACCAGCTCATTGACTCACCCCCTTCTGCGCCCAGCATCGCGGGGCTGCCTTGGCCAGCGAGCCTCTGTGCTTGCCCCCCGCAGACATCTGCAGCAACAAGCCAATAGTACCTGCTCACACAACCCCTTTCACTGCAGCACCGAACAGGCAGGGTTGGATTTTCTCCCCAAGGAAAGGTAGGAGAGGTGGAGGTGCAGGCAGGTGTGGGAAAGCTCCCAAGGTCTCACGTATGAGCTCTGAGGCAGAGCCCAAAGGCTCGCAGGTCCCTCTCCAGCGCCCGAGATGGAAAAGCACAAAGCTTTGTTGGTTGTTTGCTTGTTTTCCCTGGCTGTTCAATCATTTGTTAAGCCCCGTCTTGCCTCCTGTCTAGCTATCTTGCAGCCCTGTGGAAATCAGCCGGCACTAATTCGTGCTGAAGAGGGGCTCCTGTCGCTGGGGTGATGCGGAAGTGGAGGGGCCAGATGAAGAGAATTTCTTGCAATTTACAGTTCAACTGTGAAGCTGCCGTGTCATAAATCTATTTCCAATCCAATTTAGATAAGATAACCTTCTGTCCAAACACGCCTAATAACTCTGTGGGTACCGCACCGTAGAGCACTGTAATTATTCCTGAAGAAATAAATAGGAAGAGGCACATTTTGCTCTCTTGAAAGTACAATTAAAGCCCTCGCGAAACTGCGCGTGAGAGGTCCGGGCGTTGAGACAGAGGCGTCTATTCCCTCGCTGCCGCATGTGGGATTTATGTTTCGAACTTCCATTAGCGTTAATGGCAGCTACAGCCGCCGCTGCGCTCCGATGTGCCGTGCATTCAGAGCAGGCACGCACCGGTGGGGTGTAAACACTGGGCAGCGTGAGCAGGCAGCGCCCGCCCCGTGCCTCCCGAGCCCTGGCAGCACTGCCCGCCCGGGGCAAACGTTACCCAGCCCTCGGTGAGTTGCAGAGGGCTGGCAGCTGAACGCTGGCGGGAGGCTGAACCCGCTTTGCTGAGGTTCATCCAGGCTGGAAGGACAAACCTCACGCTCAGGACTCGGCACTATGCTTGTCGGTCCCTGTGGGGAAATTTGGCCCCGTGCCTTGACTTGTGGTGTAGCGCTGAAAAAAAAAAAAATGTAATGTGATTAAGATGTATCTGTCTCTGAGCTTGAGTGAGGCAGAGGCAGTGACTCATACCACCTTGCTGTAACTGTCAAAACACTTGGCTCGCGGGAATAGCCTTCCACACAAAAAGCACTGATTCAATATGTTTATATTTAAACAAAACACTAAGGGTCTGATTCACTGCGGCATTACTACAGCCTTGTATGCCCGTAACCCCAGCCAAGCAGCCCTTAGGCACACGCGGAGCGAGTCCGCTCTGGCTCCCAAGCTAAGTATTGGAGAAGGGCTCGGTCCTTGCGAGCCTCCTGCGGGGAGAGGAGCCCCCTCACAGGCTGTAGCATCAGTGCTGCTGTCGAAGGCATGGTGCGAGGACACAGTTCATATTCTCATTCCCCTGCACCTGCAAACAGATACGTGTACATCGCCAGCCACCACAAAAGATGATGGTGACAGTGAGAGGGCTGGTGATGGGATAACAGCTACATTGAGCACAAGAGCAGAGCTCAAGAGCAGATCTTGAGCTTCTATGGGGCAGCCCTGCAATCAGACTTGTTTGCCTTCGGTTTGCTTTCTCATCCCGGTGTGCAGGTAGCACCTCTTCCCTCCCAGAGAGAGCAGGTAGAAGTTGAGGCACCTGTGATAACCCATGGGAGCTGCTGGGCTTGGAAAATGGGTGCCCTGAGTCCTGCAGGTTTGGAATTGGTGGAATTTGCCAACAACTAGCATGGTGTTTAACAGCTTGTGTCTACTTTGGTTTTAGAGTGTAGCTTTCCACAGCCCAGAGGTGCTCTTGCTGTTCATTTTCTGGTTGTTTCCCTTCCTTGCTACTGAAACAAGTTGTGGAGGTTGGTTTAACTGTGCCATTTTGTCTGATGTAAGGTCTTTAGGAATTTAAGTACAGCTGACCACTTTGTACCCGAGGGTACGTCCCAGGCTGGTGCTGAATGTACCCCAGAAAGGGGATGCCAGTTGGATGCTTGATGAACCCACTGCCAGGATGGTCATATGTGTCCCTCTGCAAAATACAGTCCTTGCCATCGGCTTCTGCCAGCCGGCATCAGCCCTCAGCCCACGGTGCTTGCTAAAACAGAGCCTGCCCTCCCTCCCTCCCAGGGCCAGGGTTCCAGTGCTCCTTGCCTTGTCTTGGCTCCTTGCTGTTTGCTGGTGTCTCCAGGACCACTTATGGTCAGGGGATACTGAATGTCCCACTGTCACCCTCCACCTCTGTGGCAGGGAGAAGGATTCCTGCAGCCAGGACCTGCAAAGGAGAGGTTTGCACAAAGCTGGTGGAGCTGAAGGACTGAGCTGTGATGCTCTGCACACTGCGGTTGTCTGTCTTGCCCCTGCACTTGGGCTGATTTTGTGCTTGTGCTGCACACAGGCGCTGCTAGGTCTGTGATTTCAGCCTTTGCACTGAAAATCACCAGGGAGTGAGTTTTAGCATTTTAGAGGCTTGGTTTGAAGGGGAAGGATGGGACCATGGTTGGCTTGTCAGCCTGTACGCTGGGTTTGGCTGCTTTCCCAGACCTGACAGCCTGGGTGGCCACAGGAATGGCACTTCATCTTTCTGTACCTTTGTCTTCCTTAGAGTAGTGCAAGGAAAACTGTAATGTTCTCCCATCCCACGGTGCTGGGAAGATAAATGCATTTCTGACTGCTCTCAGATAACACAGCAGTGGGGTTTTCACCTAGCAGAACCTAGTATCAGAGTAATTAAGTGTCCAGGATGTTCAGGCTCTGGTGTAATTCAAGTACTAGGGTAAAGCCTGCAAGCAGAGAAGATTGCTGCATATGAATTTAAACCAGTGTTTGCAGCTACTTGGTGCTAAGAGAGAGGTGAAGACCACAGCCGTACCCTTGCCCGTGAGAGCTGACGTCAGTGCAGGGAGCATCTCTGGTGTGTGCAGTGATCTAGGTTGACTAAAACATGGCATTGTCCTACTGCAAGAGTCATGGTTCCTTTCCCGGGGAAATGCTGCTGTTTTGTGCAGTCTATCTTGGGCCAGGTCCCAGTGTAGGGCTGGGGGCTTGGCTCCAAATGAGGTGTTAATCCCCTACTCAGGAGTTTTCTGCCCAGATTTATAACATCCTTTATGGCAAACCTCCATCCTCACGGGCTTGAAAGTCAGGGAAAAAGCACAAGAAGATTCTCTTATGATGGGATTTCTTCTTCAGCCCCTTCTTGTGGATTTTTGATGTAAAGGAAGGGAAAGCACATTACTCCTTCCTGACAGTGAAGGAGAGATGCCACCAGTCCCTGAAATAGTTGTGTAGGTATCTTTTTCACTCCCACCTGCAGCTAGGACTCAAGAAGCACCCCTCATGCCCCATAGCACAATCCTTCCAGTGAGATCTCAGTTTGGTGAAGAAAACATATCCCATAGGACCTGACTTTGAGTTACTGTGAAAAGTGGCTCTGGATGCTTTCCCTGCACTGCCTTTAAGCATTAGCATAATAATATTTTTTTATATATGTATTTTTTTTAAATAGTGCATTTCAAAGCAAACAACAGAGATCTCTTGCAAACGAGAGGGCTTGGGAGGTGATGATGCCACCTGCAAATGCAACTACCCCCTTGGATTGTCTAGTGAATAGAACAGCAAAACCCAGTCCTGGCTCTCATGGAGACCTAGTGCTCACCAGACTGAATGCCATCAAAGTTACATATGTCATTAAGATGTTCATTAAGATGCTCATTAAGCATCATGTCACCTTTCCACAGAAATGAGCAAGCTCAGAGCAGCTAGCCAGGCCTGGCTGGGGGTGTGCAGAGAGCCCTGGTTCTCTGCAGGGCTCTGCTCTGGAGAACCAGACCTCCCCAGGTCTTGTGTCACAGGAGCGCTTCTCCTAGCCCAATTCTCCATCCTCTGTGTCCTGAAAAACTGAAGCAACCCATAGACCAAATCAGCTTCATCACCCTTCCACCAGCTGGGGCTCTCCTGTTTCTCTGGGACGACACTACCATCTAGTGAATATCCTCTGTACTGGCTTTCCAGGGAAGCCACAGAGCTCTGTGTGTGGTGTGGGGAAATTAAAACCCATTCGTTGTCCCACACACACCTGAGCATGGCACAGGGTCCCCCACTCTCTAGATGGGTGGCCCCATCCTGATCCCTCCTGCAGCGCATGGAGACCTTCCTGGCTTGGACATCTCTTCTCACCCTGCTCCATGAGGCTGTGGTCGGCTAGGGGTTCCCAGCTTGGTTTGTAGGATGTGGAGACCATGCCCAGCAATGGCAGCATGTGTCCAGCGCTGTAGTTGCCGTTCTCGGAGCAGGGCTTGCTGTGCTGGCAAGCCCCAGGGTGGTAGCTCAGAAATACCTTCACATTTGCCAGACTCTCAATTATTTTTCCAGTGGGTTGAAGGCTGCAGGTCAAGGCTTGCTGTCATCCTGGCTGCATCCCACCTCTGGACCTCTCCTTCCCCTGCAGACCCTGGCCCGTGATGTTACAGCCACCATGGCCACAAGTGTTACTGAGCCTCTTTTTCTTCTTGTTTTGTGCAGAGCTGATCTGATCGGGGCCTACCAAAGACATTAACGACGTCGAAAGTAGCTTACTTTAAGAGAAAATATGCAGAAGAAGAACATTTACATCAAGATTACCATGAGTATTGTCCAAAAGTGAGTAGTTCTCTTATTCCAGACCCCATCCTCCCCTGCTTTCATTCCTCAGTGCTAAAGACCCATTTGCTTGCTCTTTACTCCCCAGCACCTGATACTACCCGAGGACCGGACTTGTATTTTAAAACTTTCTCTCCAGAAACTCCGATTCCTGGATGACCCCGAAGCCTATCTCCGTAGGTCTGTATTAATTAACAATCTGTTGAGGAAGATTCACCTAGAGACAGAGAGGGAGAGCTATGAATACTTTAAGGAGGCTCCGTGTTATAGGACTGCTTACTCTGACGCACGAAAACGGCTGAAGTTTATGGTACAGGAGTGCTGTTCCCAGTCGCTCTATTATGAAGAGCTTCATTCGTATCGCATCGTGCCTTACTCTGCAGAGAACGCCGTCTATGGAATGGGCTACACGAGCAGCCACTTGGAGCAAAATTCTCAACTGCTTATTTATAAAATGAATTAAAAGTAGCTGTTAGACCCACTGATGTTTGTTTCTGAATGCTTGAACTGCTTATTGAGATGTTAAGATGAGGCACTAATTGCAGATAGACTTGTGATCAAAGGCGGATGGTTCAGAGCTGAGTGGAAGGTACTTTGAATAATGCTCTGCAGTCCCCGCTGTTAACCCCCTGGTTATGAAGTACCTTGGCATACACGCAGAGCTGGTGCAATACGGAGGTCCTTACCCACAGAGACTGCACGCAATGTGTTTTGTAGAAGCAAAGCTGCATTTAAGTTACCTGTGTGTAGATACAGACGTTCCCAATCACTTTGCAGTTAAATTATGCCATCCCCGGTGGAAGGGGAGCCCCCCAAAGCAGTGGAGTAGTCTAACAGTGAGGAGTAAAATGCAAGTTATTTACTGTAAAGGTATAGATAGAAAGTTTCTCTGAGAAATGCTTTGACCATGAAGGAGTCAGTGCCAAAGGAAACAGCCTTTTGTTTAGGATTTTCAGAGACTTAACTCGCTTGCTACTTACAAGACACTCTCTACTGAGATTGCAAGGGTTTGGGTTTTTGTTATTTGGTTTGTTGGGGTTTTTTTTCTTTTTGTTTTTTTTTTTTTTTATAATTGCATTCACCTTTTACTTATATTATCTCTTAGCTGGTATCTACTTTACTATTTTAATACAAACCAGAATGACTCACAGGAAAGATTGTTTCTTCAGCCCGTCATCAATGTTCCCTCATCTTCATTTTATTCTCTCCCTAGCTGTTTCCCTGATATTTCTTTGCATGCTAATTTGCTGTTTGGCCAGAGGTTCACATTGGGAATAGACAGTAATTTCTTTTTATATGGAATATAAAAGTCAGAAAAACAATGATAACTCTCATAGATAGAGAATGAATGTATCTGGCAGATGCTAGTAAAACCTCAGAGGTTCTCCTGCTAAAAATGCTCAGCATCAGTAGTAGTGTTAAGTCAAATGTCTAATTTCAACCTGGGAATTAACCTTAGAATATGTAAATATATATTTCACAAGTGATGACATGAGAGATGTTCAGCAAATTGGTGACTACAAGTGGAATGTTTTATAGCTGCCAAAGCTATGTCATGAAAATACCAAAGAGTAATATAAGGGAAAAGATGATGCTCCAGCAATGGGGTCAGAAGCAAAGATTGCACTATAGCCTGGGGAAGTGTGATTAACGAGCCTGTAAACTGGCCGTTACCAACACACCTGCAGTTCACCTGCGGGTGACTCACATCCCAGAATTGCTGAACAAATACATGAGATGATCCAAAGCCTGTCAAGGTCCTACAGGTCTGTTGGCTTACAGTGAAGAAAACGGCTTTGCCTCGCTGGCTATCACCCCTTTAAAGCTTTAAAGCAAAGCGAGTAAGCGCACACTCAGCTGGAGGCAGTGATATATCTGAGAGTCTAATCTTTTATTTTGAAAGGCTTTGCTCATGCAGATGTGGCTGATGCTATTTCCGAAGCATAATACAGTATGAAAAAATGCCATTGCTTGCCAGGGATGTGCTTCATGTAGGATTCCTCCTGTAACCCTGCTTAGAGCATCCTAGTCGTGTGTGTTGCACCTATCATCGCAGCTCTCAGGCACGTGTTAGTGCAGGAGAAAAGGCAGGAAAGCAAAATCAGGAGGTGTGAAGAGTCAAGTTTACTTTGATCAGTAGTTAGAAGCCTGTACAGGCTTTGGAGACAGAAGTAAATCAGTGAAACCCAGAATTAATTTTTTTAATTAAAAAAAAAAAAAAGCAAGGAAAAAAAAAGCTACAGTCTCATTCAAAACAAGGATAACCTGCAAAGTGGAGAACATAAACAGCACAGATATTGTGGGAAGGCTGAAGAAATAGGGCAGTGCTGCTTGGGAAGTGCTATTAGTCATGATGAACGTTCAGGGTTTTGTTTTTGTTTTGAGACAACACATATTTACTTGTCTCTTACAAAGGGATGTCTTTAAGCCCTCAGTCGGTGTAATTTGGTGTCAGAGCTGCTTGACTATGTGTGGTTATATTCTTGCTGCTCCTAGGCTTGCACCAGCCCAAAATCATGTGAACAATCACGCTCGCATTTGGCATGATTTGGGAAACGTCCAGCTAAAAGTGGCCGTGTCCATCTCAGCATGGGCCAGCTGAGGAAGACCAGGCTAATGCTCAGGTGTAGGGGACAGCTCTAGTGCTGCCAGTAAAAGCTGGCAGCAAAACCCATCTGCTGTGTGGGCTGTGGGCTACGATGGCTGTTGTGACAGATGCTGTTATCCCCCAAAAAGCTCTCTGGCCTCAGCTGGCACCTTGCGTGGCTCATGCAGGCTTAGGGGCTGGGGTAGGGACATCAGGAGCCTTCTAGCTGGTAAAGGAAATTTACTTCTGTCTTCTTTTTCAAACTATGTAATTTTCTGCTCTGAAGTGATTTGCTATTTGTGAAGTTTTTTCTTTGTGTCCATTTTCAAGCGAATTCATAATGATCTAACAGCTACATGAAATGCTAACATGCCTTTTTTATCTCTCACTGACCTACTTTCTTATATTCATAGGATGTTTCTGGCCTGAATAAACAAAACTTTTTATATAAAATTAGTAACATTTCAATGGAATGAAAAAGCTCAGCACGATTAAAGTCTGTAACCTCATCTGAAAAAAACCCATTGCCCCTGTCAGATTCGTCTTTGAAGAGTAACTTCTTTGCTTGCTGGAAGAGGCAGATACTTTCTTGCCCATTGAAGGCTTCTCTGATAAGGTGTTGTGATAACTGAACAGACAGACAGAAGTCTGTATCAGATCACAAAGCTCCTTGGGCTACTTGTGAAAGAGGATGATATCTTACTCATGTTTTCTCATGTGTTGCTTTCTTGAATAACAAACATTGGCTGATTATTTTATTTCTTCTTTCTCTAGAAGCTGTTAGAATGGATGATTTCTTTCTGTAAAGCAAATTGGTTTTTTATGGTTGACTTTCTGATATGAAATTCAATCAAAGAGCCACCATTCTAAATATTTTAAGTCTGTTCAATTTTTTACTGCCTTCTGCTTTGCACAGTGATTCGTGCTGTTAAAAGTGGGTCTGAAATATTCTACTTTAGTGCTTAAAACCCATAGTTTATGGGGTGATAAAGAAGGACAAAGATGCAATAATATTGCAAGTTACTCCTGAAATATTTAATTTGACACTTTTTGAATTATATACTGATTTTAACATTTAGTTACCAAGTTACTGGGTACCAGCATTTTAATACAGCTACATACAGTGATTTTTCTTTTTTTGGATTTGTAGCTACAATTCAGCTCTTCTAGCTTCTGATGTGTGAATCTGTCTGTAGGTGGTCAACTTTCAGTGATAGATATATATATATATTCTATTATGACTGCATTAGGAACTCCCACATATGGGCTATGTTTGCACTGGATGTAAAGAAAGTCCTTCCGTCCCTTTGACTCAGTTGCCTTGGAGATAGTACATTCATCAGAGAGAATGCAGATGAGCTGGTTGACAAGGACAGACTTGGTAATGACAGCTGATCATTTTGAAAATGACTGGCTTAGGACATTTCATTTTCATCTCAGAATAGCAGCACACTTGGCTGTAATTAGTAGTAGAGTTAAGTTTTCTTTGTGCCGCTTTCCCCTAAGTGGCTGTAAATGCTGGGCCTGATCCTGGATGCAGAAGGGGTGGTGGTAGCTCCATGGGAGGCAGAAGGTGGGGCAATG